>JBBPRS010000069.1:0-82011 GCA_038093155.1 Boletus huronensis | reverse complement strand
ATAGAGATCACGCTGGGAGTGGAGATGCTTGAGGATGTGTATGAGGACTTCGAGGGGGAGGTGTGACATGGGGGAATGGGAGGAGGGGGGCACCCCGAGGTCGGGGTGGTGGTGACGTGAGGCCCATTGTGCGGGGGAGACGACGGCGGAGAGGGAGCGGGAAAATATTGCTGATTTGGCTGGATCGTCGTCGTCGTTGTCGGAGAGCGACGTCGTCGACTGCGCTGGGGACGTGTGCCGGTAGACGAGCCTCGATGGCCTCATGACGGACGGACGGGCTGGGCGAGCTCTGAGCTGGAGGGTGTTACTGTGTCCAACCCGTGCGAATATCCTGCTCGATATGGCTGATCCACTGCCCCCACCTGGCCCCAACCACTACGCCGCCCGTCGTGCCCGCTGGCTCGCGTCCCCGCACACACCCCCTCAGCCACGACGCATACACGCACCCCATGTCCGTCTCCAGCGTCTTCTCAGCAATCCCGATCCCCACAGCGATCCCGTCTGGAACCGCGGCATCGACCAGGTCTGGAAAGGGCTCGTCAAAGGAAACAGGCTCAAGCACCGTCTGCCCATGAGCCTCGTGGTATGTACACCAGTCCCATCGCCGCCCCCCTCCCGTAATCCATCCCCAGGTAAAGGTCATCCACGCCGCCTGGCGCAGAGACCCGGAAACCTGGCCCGAAAGTGCAGTAGTCCCGGACTCGGACGAGTCTCGCACCGTCGCATCCACCACCACCCCCTTGCCGCCTGGCCATGCGCCAGACAACCCGTCTACCGAGCCATCTTAGTTTGGTATCTCTCTTTGAACTCTGTATCTGAATTGCTATGTTTGTACACCGACTGACCACGTGCATTGTCTACATCCTCCTTTCCTTCGAGGCTCGTGGTGTATTCTAATGCTGTACCCCCTACTGATAATATTGTAAATGCCATGTAGAGTCTCATGCGGGGCGAGTACCGAAACGAGTTTTCCTGCGCTCATGTTCGCGATGGAGGGGACACCTGGGGTCAGGGAATCAGCATGAGTCTCTGTTGTCAGTCACTCCAGCCTACCAAGATCACGCCGTCTCCTCTGACAAAGAGCATCTCCATCTTTCTTTTTGCAACCTTTTCGGGCTGTCAGCGCCACTCGCATCATCCGGCATTCCTACCCACCTTTACAGTCCCCTGACCTTCGAGGTTTCCGTCGACAGGATCCACGATCATGATTGTCTCTTCGACATCACTGAGAATGAGGTTCATGTGTCCATCATATGCCTGTCCTCAACAATCAAGCCCGACACACGTAGAAAGAAGGCGTGACACACATGTAGAATCCCTGTCAGCTCGCGATCGCCGCGTAGCTTTACGAATACTCGCTCGCTGAGCGATAGTCGTATGAGATCAAAGGGCTCTTGTATGCCTGTAGATGAGGGATCCATCCAACTGTGAGCCTCATTAGTCAGCACACGTGTCATTTTCACTGCAGGCACCAACAACTCTGTCCTCGACATCCACTTGACCTGCGTGATGCCGGTAAGTCGCTCCATCATGCACGCTAAATGTATTCATGCTCGTATAGAAACATTACTGCGACTATTGTGATGTATTCCTAACCCACGATTCCGCCTCAGGTATGTTTCCCGTCGCATGGCGCTCATCACACATCTGATTCCATGTCAGTCCGCAAGGCTCACAACAGCGGTCGCAACCATCTCGCCAATGTCCGAGACTACTATGCATGTCAGGCTGTCTGTCATCTCTTAACGGGTTCTCTCTAACATCTTGTTTCAGCACTCGGGCACGACAAGGCTCAAAACATTATCGACCAGATCACAGCAGCTTACGAGAGTGGAGGTGGTCCTCCTCCGGGAGGTTTTGGTTTTGGTCCTCAGCACCTAGTAGGGCCGCCTGCTTTCGGTCCACCCCCCGCTGGCTTTGGCGGCCCTCCACCTGCCCCGTTCCGTGCGTACTCTTTCACTACTTTGACCTGTTCTGACAAGCTCCTACACAGCTCGTCCACCGTTCCCTCCCGGGGTCATGCCGCCCCCAGGAGCCATGGGTCCACCTCCTGGCGGTCCTCCTCCATTCCCTCCGGGCTCCATGCCTCCCCCAGGCTCCTTCCCTGGTGGTATGTTCTCGAAGCTTCACCTCTAAATTGATGTTCATTGATTTTTATCCAGGTGTGCCGCCATTCCCTCCCAATGGCCCCCCCGGCTCAGCTGGCAACATCCCCTCTTTCCCTCCCGGTGGTAACTTTGCACCTCCCCCATCTGGAGGCGGGCCTGCTCAGGCTGGGCCGCCTGGCGCAACTACTGGGGCTCCGAGTAATACTGGCCCTGGCGGCATGCACCCTGATAGAATGCGGATGATGCATAATGGTGCAAGGTCTTGATACTTTGCTGTAGGGTGATATGTGTATAGTATATAAAATGCACACTACCACACGCTTTAAGAAAGTATTGGATTAGCCATGTCTACCGCGACTTTGAGTTTACATAATGTAGGCAGTCGGTAGCAAATGCCTTGCTCATGGCAACACATGATTTACTTGATATTTCCACACAGAATGGTTCAAGTTGACCATCCTCAATCATCTGGCGAAGGTCATTCTCCGAGTACTTTCCATCGCACTGCTTCCTAAGGCGTGCAATGAAAATCTTCTTTCCCTGGACAGCATCTTGGATAGTATGCAAGGTGGTAATACTGTAACACAAGCCATACCTTGTCACTTGTTGATTTCCAGATGGGCATCTGAGGTATGAGTGTCCATACATGAGCGCCAATGTAACACCACGAGGTTTGGCCTGCCTTATCCTGAGTACAATATCAGAAGGATTGCAGAGTCAAAGGTACAACGACACACCTTCTTAGAGGAAAGGGTGAAGGTATGAAAGATATTATTTCCTGGAATGGTTGTTTGAATGTACGTAGCCGTATCCTGATTGTCCGCGGGTGATCCCCAGTCAAACAGAACGGATGTTGAAGGCCCATCCATTGCAATCGGCTCGTAGATAAAGGCCATGTTGCGTATAATCTGGATGCGCAAGCAGAGATCATCCATTTGTATGAGGCTGAGCAGTCATCAGTTGAACAATCCATTCGCTTTCCGTAAGCCATTGTACGACTCACCTTTCCAGCGAGCATAACTGGAAAGAAACCAATCTCACAATCCGATAATATGGTCTCAACTTGTGATTAAACACATACCATATCCTCATCAAGGGTCAAGCGGTTTCCAAGACTTGCCCAAGGTATTGGACATATAACTTCTGCACTCTTGGGTGTGCGCGTCGTTGACATGCGCCAGCCATCATCCAGGTTCACGACCATCTTGGGTCTATTGAGTGGTCTGTAGGGTTGGCCCGGAGATGTCGTATACCCTTCACTAGCGGAGATACATCCCGGTCTGGGTGGGTGGCCAAGACTCGGCAGTATCCCATCATCTGGCTGGGTAATTTAAGTCAGAAAGTCATTGCCAAGCGCGTTTAAGGTATGCCACTTTACCCCCAGTTCCTCCAGCAGTCCGAGCATGGCACGGCGAACAAGTTTTAGCTTGCGCTCAGCGTTATTCTGCCTGTTGCTCCGTGCGATCTGGTGGTCTTCTACGCTCGGCCGAGCTTCAAGCTCTGCGACGCGAGTTTTCCACATCGTGGCTTCGTTGGTCGACTCGATGACTACATCGCCGAACTCCTCGCCGATACGGGCGAGCCTTGCGGCTATATGTGCCAACTAATACGAGATTGACCCATTAATAAACGGAGTCAAGCCAATTGAGCAGGGCGTACCTCTTCGAGGCCAGCTCGCATCCTGGTTCGGGGAGAGCGCATTTCAGCGATGGTTTGCATCGTGCTGTCCGACATTGCTCTGAATGATTGGGGGGGATGTGGTTGACAACAGCTACTGGAGCTGGACGACCACAGGAAGGCAACAATGGAAATCGGGCGTGGTGGGTGTCGTCTTAGCGAACGAGGGGTCCATCGCGGTCCCCGAGCGTTCCTTTTGGTTAGTATGTAAGTTCGAGCAACGTTTTGCGTAACAAAATTATCTCACCTCGTCCAGCTTCTAAATTACACCGACACGCCACTGCCTCTCTTGCCTTATCGATGAACTTCGGAAGACAAACCATGGCAGAGCTGTCCAAACGGGCTCTGTCCGCGAGAGCACCAGTCGTTGACATTCACACTCATGTCTACCTTCCGCGGTATGCTGAGGAGTTACGCGCTCGTTCTTCAGCACCTCGCATATACAGCCGAATAAGTGCAGACGACCAACCGGAAGAGCGGCTGTTGATCCTAGATGGTGAGCCTGGAGTCGGCCGCCCTGTGGGACCTCAGGTGGGTTGGCAAGATCCGATCGGTGTAGTACCATGATATTGATCTGTGGTGCTCTGAACTTAGTACTGGGACCGAGACCAAAAACTGCTGTTTATGAAACGACACGACATCGATATCTCCTTCGTCAGGTTCTCGATCACTGTATCTTCAATGGTCTTCGCGCTCCTGACAGCCCTTTGTGGACAGCTCAGCAAATCCGTGGCTTGATTTCTTGCCCCCAGAACGTGCACACACTCTTGCGCAAGAATTGAACAATGATCTGGAGAAATACTGCTCGACCTCGCCTGAGGCGGAAGGCTTCCCAGGGCTCAAGTCGATATATGGTTTTGGACTGGTGCCCCTTGTCCCTGGCGTTACCGTATCATCGGTGCTTGAGATCATCAAGCAGATCAACGCATCGCCTCACATATCGGGTATCATCATGGGGACGAGGGGTGTGGGCAATGGTCTAGACGATGAGGCACTAGAACCGATGTGGGAAGCTCTCCAACAGACGAATCTCGTTGTCTTTATTCACCCTCATTATGGCGTCGATTCCAAATCCTTCGGCGACAAGGCGAACGGCCATGTTCTTCCTTTGGCTTTGGGATTTCCGTTCGAAACCACAATTGTAAGCTGGGTCACTCGTCTGGAAAACCCCCTTACGAAGTCTCCCAGGCAATAACTCGACTTATCTTGGCTGGTGTCTTGGACCGTTACCCGAACCTTCGACTGCTCTTGGCCCACTCGGGTGGTGCTCTCCCTCAGCTATCCTCTCGCCTTGCTTCATGTATCGCACACGATCCTATTGTCGCAAAACGGCTGAAGCATGATGCAAGATATTATCTCAGCAAACTCTACTTTGACGCAGTCGCGTATGGGCCGGAGGAGCTAGGTTTTGTAAGCGACGTCATCGGACGAGCGGAAGCGTACAGCACTACAGGTGGAGAGTACGACGCGGAAGTTGGAAGTACCAGGTTGCTATTCGGCACTGACCATCCATTCTTCCCACCTCTTGAAGCCAGCCAGAAGTGGCAAAGTGTTGAAGACAACCTGAAGGCCATACGGAGCACACGGATATGGGCGGATTCCGCACGTGCCAACGTCCTTGGGCTGAACGCACTTAGATTGTTTAACTTGGAGTGTTGATCTATCAACCATGTTTTTACCCTTCACTTCGGTACCTGTATCTTTAAACTGAAATCTATGTGCTGCACGGACTGATGAACAGCGCTCGTGCTCAAGATATCGATCTCTGGAAGACAGTGAGCAGAATTGGGATATAAGTGTCCAGTCCACGTACCATTGATTGCACGTTCTTGCAAGTTACTCTCCGTGATGTTTCCGCTTGATTCAAACAGGAATTTGCGTTTACCCGCCCATACCTCTTTCAGCTTACGTGCGACGCCCACGAGTTCATCCCCTTCCATGTTGTCGAGCATAACTATGTCAGCGCCAGCGTCAATCGCTTCATTGGCCTCTGCTTCTGAACCGACTTCCACCTCAAGAAGTATACTGAATCCTCCAACAGAACGTGCCCGTTGGATTGCGGCTGTGATGGAACCTAGAGCATGTTTCAGATGGAATTGGGCAGAACAGCACGGGGAAGACGACTTGCCAGCTGACCAGATATGGTTATCCTTGAGCATAATCAGACTAGACAAATCATGACGATGCGGGTCGATTCCACCGACGATCATGCCATACTTTTCGACCAGTCGGAAACCTTTAGAAAAGATGATGTTAATGCAAAGACAATTTTAAGGACCAGTAGGATTACCTGGGGTCGTCTTTCGCGTGCCAGCGATGATCCCCTCATACCCATATGCTCTAGCCAGATCCTTGATCCGCTTCGACCTGTCAACCACAAGGATTAGGGATGCTCTTGATCTGAACAGGGGACATGCTCACTTGGTTGCGATTCCGCTACATCTTGCGAGAAGGTTGAGTGCAACTCTCTCGCCCAGAAGGAGATGTCGAACTTTCCCTTTCACAGTTGCGACATGCTTGACAGGTTCGAATGTCTCGCCTTCTTGCATGTGCCATTCTACCCTGTGAGACCTGATGACGATTATCGAGCGAGCGGGATAGGAGAGTTACGCACTGGCATTCGAGTTGGTGGAAGATTTCGGTGAAGAAAGGCACACCGGCGAGCACAGCGGTTTGTTTTCCCTTTCCGAAGAGGAATGCTTCTCGCTCAGCCTCCCCGACTACATATCCTGCGTAGTCGAATGATGGGGTGTCCTCGGAGAGCCAGGCGTTGATTTGTGTCGTCCAGCTAGGCGGTAATAGGTGGCTGAAATGGTACATATCGGCAAGGCCAGAAAACGCACATCACACGGCTTCAGAGACTATATGTAAGGGACGAGATAATCATCTTGATTTGCGAAAACGAAATAAAATACGAAGATGTAGCACAAGAGGTATATGAACTAGATATCCGAAAGTACACTTTGCCAGGAAGGGAATAACTAATACATAGGGAAAGCAGATGAATCGACAAGCACAACGTTGATATAGATGATTGGGATCAGAAAAGAGCGGTGATAAAAGCTGTTAGTGCAGCAACCGCGGTGAGCAATCCAGCCTGAGTGTCTGCACCGAGAGACGCAGCGCTGACTCCAGTGGGCGTAGTGCTGGTGTCTGAACTAGACACACCTGGACTAGACGAGGTGGTGGTTGCTCTATATAAGGATTTGGCTAAGGTAGAGAACATTGGGATGCGCGCTCAAATGCTCACTGAATTGACGCAGAGGACGTCGTAGACCCGTTGGAAGAAACTGCGGTAATGTTGAACACGCCAGACTGAGCAAGTATATTGCTGAGGTTTTGGGCATCTTGAGCAAGATTGACTTGGAAACCAGAACCCGAAGGCCAGCCTCCGCTAGGTGCGCTGCACGCAACGATATTAAGTGTTCCGTCGACGACGGCATCCAAGACTTGGGTAGTGGCGGCATTCTGTTGTTCGGACGCGTCTACAGAGCACGAAGGAGGACAAACACGCAAAGGCTCACCACGTTCGTCAGGACTCCTGTGAAGTTGACGGGGTCGGTGGCGGAACGCTCCCACGCGAGATAGTTGGGACCGGTGTTGTTCCAACCTTGGCCGTTACCAGGGTACAGGACCTGGTATGCAAAGGCCGACGAGACAGCCAGGAGGACGCTGGCGAAGACACGCATGCTGAGTAGCGACGGTGCGGGTGAAAAGAGGCAAAGGGTGGACGCCTAAGGGTCCAAGGGTGGCATGGTCGCCATTCGCCCGCTTGACTCACTTCGGGCAGTGAATATGGTCGGTTTCCCACGAGACCTGTACAAGCATCATGTCATGATCGCGGTCTCGCTGTGACAAGTACTCACTAAATCACCCTCCGTATATCTATCAGTCAAGTCCGTTCACATCGAATCGAAAGACAGACAACAGTGATCACTACCGTAGCAGGCAGAAGTATGCCACAAGCCCACATATGTGGTCAGGCACCGGCCAAGGTGGCCTCGGCATCAGCCCAAAGGTCCCTTTGACCCCAATGCCCTGCAACCGCAGCAAAGACCATCCAGCAGGACGCATCCAACATGCGCGTCGTGTTTTCGATGAGCACAGGACTTGAAGTCCCTTCAAACAATGCATTGTTCTTTGCATGCTTGCCTCTGTACCCTTGAATGAGCCCGAGGCAGGCACGGGCAAGATTGCGCAGGAGATTCATCTCGTCAGCAGACAACTGATCCTCTATTTTGGTGAGAAGCGCAAGAATCCACCGTCCGTGGCTGACCGACATAGTTGTCAGTGGGTCGCTGGGATTCTGCAGATGGACGTTTATCCAGTGTGTAAAGTACATCAGCAGGTGGATTGACATTCGCTGTGCCGAGGAATTAGCGAAGAAAACGGGATTAAGAAGTGTAGATGCCATACGTGATCAATTTCCCTTAAATAACTTGGCGTAACCTCAGGAGGCGAAAGTTGCTCAGTGTGCTCTTCTTGAGGTCCCCCTGATGATGTCAAGAGGTCGACTGCGAGTGGTGCTGCATCCATTGAATCCGTACTTTGAAGAAGGTCAAGGGAGCTCGGTCGTCGTGGAACATTCCGCAGCAAGTCATCAAGGCAAGCGATCGTCAGGTGGGAAAATTCGTCTCTTGACTGCATATCAGGGAGGCTCGTCGCATCCCCAGAGCGTACAGCCTCAGTGGGGTCAGCAGATGCTCGGCGGCATGACGCGCTGAGTTTCTTCCGTACAGATCGGGCCCTCGGACTCCATACTGACTCGGGATGGCCAGCGAGGAATTTCCACCATGCATCCCTGTCTTTCTTCTCCGGAATTACCCTCCGTCTTGAACCTGAATGATCGTCATCGACGTGGATTGTTGCCTGGGTCAGGTTCTGTGCCATATGAATACAAGCAAAATATCAACCTAGAGACACGCGTACCTTTCTCAGGTTGGAGAAATGTGTTTGAAACGCGATCCTCCACTCCTCGCAGGGAAGGACATTGGTAGATGAGGGTGTAAGCGTATACGTGACCTTTATCTCAGACACTTCATATGGGTTCCGCACTCTAGTAACGTGAGGTAATCGACGTGCATCTCGCCTACGGGCTCAGTAAACGCAAGTAGAATCCGCGGTGGAATCGAGACGATACCTGACCAAGAACAGGTATTGCATACCATCCTGTGGTTCTTGATCAAAGTCGTGAGGAAGGTTCGCGACAGGGAGGTTTTGTTTTCCTGGAGTTATTTCGTCCGAGTCGGTGTCGCTCAATTCATCCCTTTTCCGCTTGTTCGCCATGGCGTCGAACGAGGAAGGGTCTCGTTGGCACCGAATACTCCTGTCAGACAGCGTGAGAAAACGCGCTGTATTCAACCAACTTGTGGAAACATTAATATCGCATCTACACCCAATGGTCGCCGAAGACGATGTCGACGTGGAGACTCTGCAGGCTCAGATCGACACGACCATGTCTTTTGCGCACAATCTAGTCACATCTTGGATAAAGCCTACTCACCTTGCACAACTTAGGTCCAGCGGTGTAAATGCAACACAAACACTCGAGGAGGAACTACGCCGGCCTCCAAGGTACCCGACGATGTTATGTGCGTTATGGACTTACATATAAAATCTGTACAGATTGGGTGTTGGTGCATCTATTCCTACGGCACCACCACTAACTCACGAGGCCTCCAGACTCAAGCGTAGACTGGGAAAGAACAGAGCAAAAAGCGAAGATGTCGTAAAATCGCAGCCGCAGGATTTCTCCAAATCAGACAACGAGGAACACAAAGGGAGACCGGCTAAGCGGAAAACCAAGGTGGACCCTTTTGGGCATGAAGGCAGCAAGAAGAAAAGAAAAGCTGGCTCGGAAGCCAATCGATATCTCTCTCTTGAGAGTGTCTCTAAACGTTCGGTTCCCCTGCTAGAAAATTCGACCTTGGGGGAGCCCCAAAAGCACAGTCAGCGCTATCCATTTTGTCCTTCGTGCTGTATAGTAACTGGATCCTGCCAGATTCATCTTCTGGGAAAGAAAAGCGGGGGATGGGGTCGGGCGATCAGCGGTCCTATGTGACTGAAGAGCAGCGGTCGGCGACGTTGACCTCTTCACCGCCTGTGAAATTGCCTGTCCAGACCATATTTTCCTCGAGTCCAACCGCCGCTACTGCCCCCTCACTTTCGAAACCGTCCCGGGAAACTCACGGTGCGCTTATAATTTTGTACTTGGTGTCCATGCATTTGCCTCATTTCTTCTCTGCACCCTACAATCTCTGGTTAACAGCAACTCCAGAATTCAGTCGAGTTCACACTGATTCCACGCCCACACCTGATAAAGCTAACCCACTTGGCATCCCATTGCTAAATCTCGACGGCCCACCGGAACTCACTGATAAGCCTGGTAATACCAGTGATTTAAACACCTCCAGAAGAAAGCGGAGAAGGCGTAAGAAGAAGAAAGCTCAAACGATGGCTAGTACGGGGGACAACTCGCACTGAGCACGTACGTAAGGACCCCGACCGCCTTCAATATTGCCTCATCTCGACTGTAGGATTCATCCGTCGCTATCCGGGTACCGTGACTCCTGCTATGCGCGCTGCATAGGATTCGAGTCTTCCTGCCTACATTATGTCAAGGAATATCTATTACGGGTCGGCCACTATGCGAAGTGGAACATGCGTTCGTGGTCCGTTTTCTGACTCGTAAGTATACAAGTTATCTACTGACATAAATATGTGTCCTGAGAACATTAAATACGCAATACCGGTGGCAATGTTGGTACGGTGGATCATCGTTTCTTCTCTGCAGCTCGAACAATGGCCCGACTGGTGTGGGAAGCTTTTCGTGAGCTGTGTGTACGATCTCCTGCTCCCCGGCGGTTATGACTAGATCGCCGGCTGTTGGTAGGAGTAGGTCTTGGCGAATGGGTTGGCGAAGTTAGACGTTGAGAGCTTCCGCGACTGGGGCGTTTGGGAGAAGAGCGTTGGGAACCGCGAGGCAACCCTTTTGGTGCCTGTGGTCGCTGCTCCTTCTTGCCGAGTGAGATTGGCCAGAGAGACTTTGATACTCCTGCCTTGGCCTGCCGAGCAGCCCTCCGCTGCTTCTTCCACTCTCGCACGGCTTTGGCTTCACGCATTTCGCGTATGCCTTCCTTGCGAAGGCGTTCATTGCCGCTGAATGTAGCACGCCACTTGACGAGCCAGCCGTGCACCGTCGAAGCCTTTGGGCGACTACGGCGCCGACCGTCTGAGTGATAATGCTTCGGAATTATTTGAGAAACGGTAGACAGGATCACGTTACATCGACTTACAGAAGACTTCCACTCGATCTGGAGCATCCCTGACTTGGGTTTGCCTGACGCAAGGGTGGATCGTTTGGTAGATAGAAATTTTGGATGTGGCGATTGGCACGATGAATCCATTTTTATGGACCTCCTTACGCACGCGGATCTATATCTCCGACTCATCGCGACGAACAATTAACATGACACTCGTTGCAGACTCAAGGCCCCAGGCTTGCCACGTTTTTGTGGCCTCCGCCCTCCCCATCGCGCATAATACACGCGACTGTCCGACTCGCTGGCACGTTTAACATTCAAGGCACTGGTGCCTAGGTAGCCCGACAACCTCGCTATATTCCCATAACGCCTCGTGGTGATCGCACTGGTAACGCTCTTCAGCAATGTGGTAAAGGCGTGTTCTGCGCACGGTCGTCGTTTAGCGAAAGGATCCGGAGAGCCGGGGGCAAATGGAATGGAAGCCGTCAAGTGTTTTGGGACAGATGGCAAGAGCTAAGCCAGTCCAAGGAGCCCGGAGCGCGAGTGCGACTGCATGATAACATAACGTTCTGCTTGCCTCAGTACCGCTGATCGATTGCAGTACCTTGCACGGTGCATATTGCACGGCGGACCCGGGGGATGGACAGGCAATGCGGGTGGAAACACACACGGTATGCATTTTTGCTTGGAAAGCGTCGATGTCACTGCACTGCATCTATTCAGGTCAGGGGAAGGAAGTCAAGCTGATATGTTCTCCTCCAACAGGTTCTGTCGTTCTTAACGTTCAGCTCCGGACACGGCTACCTCGACATCCGGCGTTGCCTCTGTATAAAGCCTAGTCCCGTCTGACTTGCCGAATATGGTCATTCTGCTGGGAAATTTGTCGCGTATATTGCCTTGATTGGCAATCAGAACCACAGGATTAGCTTAACGGTTCTCGCGGATACGGGCCGCCACGGTGCATATCTCTCCTACAACCTGACTATGTCGTTTCTAAAGAGCTTCTGAAAGTGACCGTCATTGCGTCATGTCCACCGCGTCGGTGGCGGTGAGCGCGCCTTTGAACAATTTCTATTCTGAGCGCTCCGTCTGGCGCACCGCATCTCGACTCCCCTCCTCAGCGGACCCTGGCTATGACGATGCAATTTCTTCACACTGCCATTGAACATCATTGGCGAACCTCTGCTCGCAAGTCATTGGCGCGTACGGTTACTCGATTCTCCGAGTCGCCTGCCACTGCTATTACACTGGAGCCTTTCATAAACTACAAAACCAACAATGTATCGAGGTGTCACTTCGGACATTCTAACAGGAATTCCAGACTTTTCAGTCAGGGACTATGGGCTGGAAGAACGTCGATACAATCATCCAGGATAAGCTGTATCTCGGAAAGTATGACGCTTATTATGTCCGTGACGTATCGTTTCCTGATCTACCTTGCATTTCTAGTATCCATGCGGCCAGATCACCGCGGTCCTTAACAGAACGCCGGATTACTCATATTGTATCCGTTTGCAACGATGCAATCCCCGCAGAGATTCCCGAATCTGGTATCGTTCACCTGCGAATTCCTGTTGAAGATGTCGACTTCGCCGATCTTTTGATCTGGCTCCCCTCTGCTTGTCAGTTCATAGATCGAGCCATCGCGGCTGGAGGTGTCGTCCTTGTTCATTGCAACCAGGGCCTGACTCGGAGTGCGACAGTAGTCGCCGCATACTGTGAGTCGGCCCAATCTGTACATACCGAGGTTTCTTGTTAATGAAACACTCCAGTGATGCGTACGCGCCGAATAGACGCTACACAAGCGATGTCGGCAGTTCGACAAGGTCGGTTCCTTGTCCTATTCCTCTCCCTTGTTTCCGATGGGACCCTCTTTCATAGCGCGAGAGCAAGTCTGGTTTAACGCCGGATTCCATGAACAACTTGTTTTGTTTGAGCTCTGCGGATATCTGCCAAGCCAAACCTGTCCATACTATGCTGGGTGGCGCCAAAGATTGGATGCCCATCTGGCAGGGCAAACTTAGACTGGTATATTTTGCACCGTCACGGGCGGTTGATAACTGACACTCTGATGGGGACGCCAAAAGTATGGCGCATTTTGAGCCAATGATACTACCTCACTTACTGTACGAATGCAACCGTTGCGGCCTAATTGTGCTACATAGAACGCCTGTATTCTCTACTCCACCAGCCTTGTTCCATTACTGTTTCTGCACTGTTACTCACCGTCACTTTCTTACATTTGCAGTCTTACTTCACTTTCCTCGAGCTCATCAATGCTGATACAGTCTGTCATCACTATCATCTCATTGGTCTGTTGGATAGCATCTATTCCCTTGTTTCGTTCGCGACAGATGGGGCTTTTCCCGTTATAAGATAGATCTCGGTAGACTGTATGTGGTCAAAGAACCGTGTCGATCTCATCTATAGCTCGTTGATCTAAGGGCAAGTGATCTGATTCTTAACTCCATGTGCCAACGAAGGCTACAGCCATCAATCACTTGGCCTTGTCAACTCAGTCCTGCATTCCGCACACTCAGCAATCGAGCGTCTGTTTTTGATTGTGCATTATTCGATCGTTCCAACCAAGTATTCTGTAACCCAGTAGTGCACAAGTACTGAGTCGAGTTCGATGGCTCGCGGTATGGTATCATCAACCACTGTTGGCCGACGTGTGTGCAGAAGCCACGTACGCCAGATACGACCCAGAAATTGGTCGTGCTCGCGCCAAGAATCTCGACGACGGGGAAGGGAATATGGCTATTTCTCCGTTTGCAAGCTGGCAGCTGGCGTAAGCATTAACAATCTTCTTCAGGTTTTTGGGAATTACGCCAAACGGACAAGGTCGGGGTAGCTGGTGTAACATAGGTCTCGGTGGCTGACGACTGCGGAGAAGTGTGAGAGGTGGCGGACTAGGAATGGCGCGTATCAAATGCGTAGTATAGGACACGTAGACTGTGTTGTGTACGAGTACGTGGAGCGTGGAACGCAGAGTTTATAACTTGCGATTGATTCAGAGTCAGGGTAGTGCCACCTGCGGAGTTCAAAAGGCCATTCTCACACGTTACCTGCCAAACAGCAAACTTGTTCTTTACCTTCAGCTTACAACCCGACAAACCACTTGCCCTTCTTCCTCGTCGTCACAACGCACAATGGGTCTCTCGGTGTCGCGCCTTCTTTCCACCCTGTTCAAGAACAGGGAAATGCGTAAGCATCATATCTAGCTAGTGTCCCACTCACATTAATTGTCGCTATTTTCTCTAGGTATTTTGATGGTACGGACGTACAGTACCCTTTGCCCCAGACTACCTTATCGACTCATCTACGTAGGTTGGTCTTGACGCCGCCGGTAAAACCACCATCCTTTACAAGCTCAAGCTCGGCGAGATTGTGACTACGATTCCTACGATTGGTAGGCACATGACATGCTGTGCTGGGCTCAAATTTCTTACAATTTATAGGCTTCAATGTCGAGACTGTCGAGTACAAGAACATCTCGTTCACAGTGTGGGATGTTGGAGGACAGGACAAGATCCGCCCTCTTTGGAGGCACTGTGCGTTTTCAATGTCCCGTATCGCTTACCCTTTGTTTGATCGTATACTTCAGATTTCCAAAACACGCAAGGAATCATCTTTGTCGTTGACTCGAATGATCGAGAACGTGTCTCGGAGGCCCGCGAAGAGCTTCAACGAATGCTGAACGAGGATGAACTTCGGGATGCCCTTCTTCTTGTCTTCGCCAACAAGCAAGATCTTCCCAATGCAATGAATGCCGCTGAAATCACCGACAAACTTGGCCTCCAAGCCCTCAGACAGCGTACATGGTATATTCAGGTCAGTGACCAGATGTGGTCGAGAATCAGATGGTTGACATGGAACTTGATGCA
Source organism: Boletus huronensis (assembly GCA_038093155.1). Taxonomy (NCBI): domain Eukaryota; kingdom Fungi; phylum Basidiomycota; class Agaricomycetes; order Boletales; family Boletaceae; genus Boletus; species Boletus huronensis. The sequence continues at coordinate 67,077 of JBBPRS010000069.1, read as the reverse complement.
GGCCGCTTGCGCCACTTCGGGTGATGGGCTGTATGAGGGCCTCGAGTGGTTGGCGACCAACATCAACAAACGGAGGGCATGAGCCAGAGTAGATCTTTTCTCAGTTGGTTCCGTTGTGCACTTGACTGGTCACCTTTCCTCACGACGTTGAATGATACACCGTTTTACTATTAAGCCGCCGGACTTTCTTCAACTTCCCACGCCTTCATAATTTGTAAACATTGCGGGCGTGTTTCTACTGCCGTCTCATTGCAAGTATGCCATAGATGTTCATACTCTCCTCCATGCTAGCCTTGAATAAAGGTTGTTTGTTCGACCAAGGACTAGGTATATGTAAGGCTCATCCGGTGCAACGTCTCCGCCTCCTTCCTGCGTCTCTCGCCTCTCTCCCTGGAAGTGTTGTCGCGGCGGGTGGCCCCATACCTGGCAAGTTTCTCCAAAAGTGCTTGCAGCCTTTTTGGCTTGACTTCGCTGTAGGATGCTTGTCGAACATTCGAGTTCAGATAATCCTGCACTGTGTCTGTGAGGATAATTTTGGCCATCTGCAACCACCATCAGAGCAAAGAAACCGTTGTGAGGTTAGAGCACATACGGAGTGTAGCTCGGTGAACGATGAATTCAAGTGCCCTCGCCCTATCCTCGTAATCTCGCCTTCCAGGAAAGTCATGTCCGTCGCCATATTGGCGATCGCATGTTCGTTCATCTCCGGCACTTTTGGACCGATCATGAAGTTCTATGTTACGTGCATATCAGCCAAGGGGACCGATACCAAGGATGTGTTTACCATGAAACACTCGGCGATATACCCTACAGCACCTTTGTAGGCCTCGTCCTTGTAGGTATCCTTGAGTGGAAGAGAATCCACGACAGTCGTAAGCCAGTTCACGAGCTCATAGAGATACATGCTCGGCATCTCTTCGCGGCCCTGTGGTGTCCAGTCGTATTCAGATAGATCAAAGAAATCGTCAAGCTTCGACGTAATAAGGGCTGTAATTCGCCTATGAGATCGCTGGAATGGCTCTGAGAAGGGTGACAAAGCAAGACGGATCGTTCCCCCTCGTTGCGTGGACCTGCAGAGTGTGAGTACCCTCGAATCCTTTAGCAAATGGGCAAGAACTACCTGAGGTTGGTGAGTGATCGCCCTAGCTCAGTACAAGCTACCTCAAAGTATTCCAAGTTGGTCACAATCTGTGCAATCTGCGAGAGCGCTGATGTACTTTGAAGCCGTTTGCTTATGCTGTCGCTTATGTGGTTCGACAGAAGCTTATCAAGTGACTAAAGGGGAGCTCTTGTAATGAGAACCACGTCAAAGTAATTGGCCTTACCCGACTCAGGAGATCGTCGATGTTGCTGTGGTGTTGCGATACGCCTTCTACGAACTGATAAAATTGTTGAATGAAGGCTCGAATCTGTGGATGTCGTGAGTGCTGTACCCGTTGAAAGAAGCAAGCTTACATCTTGACAACAGAGGGAAAAGCTTTGGGACCAGGGTAGAGTGAGCGGTATGGAGCTCCTGGAAATGGTTAAGTGTGTCTCCGCCCATACAAGTGATCGTTGTATTACTGGGTAAGTTTATCCTTTTCAGAAGCGCTCAGCCATACGCTATTGAGAACAGACTCTCGCTCGGGCGACGTAGTGACATGCATTGGCAAGTAATCATCACTGAGCACAACCTAGGAGAAATCTCGCTCGAGACATATGAAAGATCAATATATAATAGAACGCACTGAATCCAACTTCCGACTAAACTCAGTTTCGAGTAGTGCCGTGTATTTCTCGAACAGAGTCAGTGTCAGAGAGTGAAGGGAATATGTGGAATAAGAATAGGACTGTGCAACTAGGTCATTAACGTCACAATCAAGGTACATGTGATAATCACCTCGAGTGTCATAACGAATGCTGTCAGACATTCCTTGACTTTCAAAAATGTGTCAGGATCCTTTTGCTCCATCAAAGCGGAACCGATGGCCGAAGACAATCGAGACACAACTGCATCCCACAGTTCCTCGACTTCTCGTTCCGAGCGGAAGCCAGAAGTAGTCTCCAGTACATGGGATTCTATGATGAAGAAGCCGCATATTTCTTCCAAGAGGGCGGGAAGGGAGGGTAAAGAAAGCGGTGTAGGGAGAATAAGGTCCGACTGGGCCTGAATAAGGAGTTAGTAACGTCCACAAATCAAGATAAAGTTGGCGAGCCTTGCGATCAGCTTGGTAGGAGGTGCGAAGGTCGTCGAGCGAATCCAAGGAAATGTAGATATGGACGCATTGATATAACGGCTGGAAATCAACTCCAATCTTGTCCTTGTCAAGGACATTATCTGTGCATCACGACGCCTCAAAACTATAATTAATCTTGTACAGACGGGACTCACTGTCAGTTCTTTCATATGAGACCATTTCAACCGCACTGCCCACGCGACTTGATCTCAACATTGGATCCTTTTCACGTCGGGCTCTCCACTTTCGCGTGCGTGCGTCCATGATCTCCATGGCTGACCTCCCCACTGTAGCAGTGACATTTCTGATCTCAAGTAGCCACTGCTTCATGGATGCAGTAACAGCATTTTGTACCTGGACTCGAAGCGAGGGCAAGGAAGACAATATATGCTGGTATAACGGGGTTTGCGACAGCGATGTCAACGGCATGGTCTGAATGTCTTCCAGAGACTTGAGGCAGTAATTCAGTATGAGGGGCCCGAACAATCTCCGTTTGACTCACTCGTAGAGCACTCCAAAACCTGCCTTCCTTGATCATGTCGCCAATGCGGTCGATGACGTCGAGAAGCTTCAAGCAAGCTTGAAACGTGTCAATCGCTTCGTCGAGATTTGAAGCTGTCTTCTTTGATTGCAGCAAAGTCCTCTTCTTTTCGACAAGTCCCTTTCCCAGCTGCCCGACGTTTTCATCCAAGGTCGCAATCTTCTCGCGGAGGTTGGTGGTATACGACTTGATGGTGAAGAGGGTGGAGATGGAGGAGATGAATTCCTGATAGTTCTCTGTGCAGATACCTTCTATCTCTGCATCCTTTGCCTCGATGAGCGCCTGAAGGTTGCGCAAATAGACCTCCTGCTGTCGGTTTGCATGGATTTGCTTGATAATGGGACCAAGTTGTTCCAGGTTCTCGGAGGAGGAGGATGCATCAAGGAGATGTATCTGCTGAAGTTGCTGGTCGATACTTTCTTGAGTGTACTGTTGACGACGTCGCGGTGGCATCATTGATGTATGAGGCTGCAATCCATATTGGGATGGCCGGTGAGCGGTTGTTTGACAACAGCTTTAGATCCAAACACCGTCCAGGCCGGCTCCGGAAGCCCAGCTGCCCGCACCGCGGGCACCCGAGTTTTCACGCTCATCGGTTCAGTGCGATGCCCGAGGTAAAGTTACAGGTGGGCGCGGTGTGAGTCTCTGCTTTATCCCACCCTTTGCGATGACTTATCATATGGCCAGATTATTTGATATGGATGGCACGCTGGTCGATTCGACCACCGGCGTCGTCAGGGCTTGGACTACCTTTGCGAAGACATACCCCGGACTCGACGTAAATGCGATCCTCCACAGTAACTACCCCACCTCTCACTCTAACCACCCCCCACCCAAACCGCTCTTCTGCAGGCTCGCACGGCATCAGGACCAAAGACAATCTTGCAAAGTGGTGCGGTGTCACTGATCCAGAACTACTCAAGGTCTCTTGGCTCCCAATTCACCTGTGTCTGCGTCTCTCTGATCGTTGCTGCTCTATCAGGACGAAGCTGACCGGTTCGAGCGAGCTATTGTCGACTCTGCAGAGAGCGGTATCAAGATGCTTCCTGGCGTACGCTCAATCCTCGACAATGTGAGATAATTCCTCGTTACGCGACTCTTTCAAGGAGTCACTTACTTTATATTACAGTTGTCGCCCGCCAAGGGTAGATCGAACCAGCGATGGACGATCTGCACCTCTGCAACTAAAGTCTATGCTACTGCTGCCTTGAGCGCGGCAAACATCGATGCTCCCGATGATTTTGTAACAGCTGATGACGTCCACAAAGGGAAACCACAGTAATGCCCCTATTCCTCGCTCGTCGTTATGTATAACGACATTGCCTGTCAAAGCCCAGATCCATACCTAGAGGGGGCTGCTAGATGTGGCGTCAGAGCTACTGATTGTGAGTGACTTTATTTTTTGAACTAGGAAATAGACGTATTTCATAACGAGGCCTTGTTGTGGAGGATGCACCCGCTGGTGTTTTGAGTGGCTTAGCAGCCGGGTCGAGGGTAATCGGCCTGCTGACTACCCATTCGAGGGAGCAGATGTTAAAAGCCGCTGAGAGTGCACCCGAAGGTTACTTCTACCTGGTGCAGAACTTGTCGAGGTGAATATCATATGAGCATATTAACTGAGTGCTAATGTCCCAACAGTGTTTCAATGATGCTCGTTGACAATGGTCTTGGCGTGGAGATAACCATCACCTTGACTTAGGATAGAATATACAAATACTCAGGATGATATAGGACTGAAGGATTGGTCCTTTGATAGAATCCTAGAAATATATTTTTAGTGGACGAGGTCCACCGAGGGTTAAGTCACTAGCTGCTAAGTCAATATCTTATCTAAAACAGCCATCCAAAATAATATTAATTTTATCGGAACGGAAACAACAACGGAAGCGAATTGCCTAATACTCGGCGCCTTCCTCTTCAGCGTCTGCCGAGTCGGTGCCTACCTCTTCGTAGTCTTTTTCCAGTGCAGCAAGATCCTCTCGTGCCTCTGAAAACTCACCCTACGACGCGATGAGATCTTTGAAGTGCGAAGAAAGGATAGCATACCTCTTCCATTCCTTCACCAACGTACCAGTGGACGAAAGCACGCTTCGAGTACATCAAATCAAACTTGTAATCTGGGGGCAGCATCAATGGATCTGAGGGAAGTCACTGTTTCAATTCTAATGACTGACCAAGGCGACTCCACGCAACAGATATGGCGGTAGTGCTGGATCACAAGGTCAGCTGATATACGGCTCTGACCTCTAAGAAACTCACTTTGACAACATGCAGAGACTGCGGCTCGTCTTCGCAACGTCGCCAGTGGGGATGTGAGCGGGGGGTTCATTGCAAATTCCGAGCTTGAAGCCAGTGGGGCACCAGTCAACAAACTGAATGGTCCTCTTTGTCTTGATGGTGGCAACGGCTGCCTGGACATCCTTTGGAACGACATCCCCACGGTATAAGAGAGCACAAGCCACTATCGCGAGGGGTCAGCACGTCATCACGAGTGATTGCTTGCCAACATACTATATTTGCCCTCCTTGGGATCACATTTCACCTGGGGAAAGATCAGGGTCAACTAGACGATAGCAGCATCTCAGCAAACAACACTACCATCTGATGTCCGCTCTCAAAGCAAGAGAAAGTCATCTCATTCACCGAATTCTGTTCGTGAGTAGCTTTCTCAGCGGAAAGCAATGGCGCATAAGTAGCAAGCGGGAAATGGATACGCGGGAAACTAGACAGTTTTGTTAGAAAAAAAACTGGCGGAAAGCTCATCACTCACGGAACCAGGTTAGTCTGAAACTCAGCTAGGTCGACGTTCAAGGAGCCGTCGAACCGCAGAGAAGCAGTGATCGAGGAAACGACCTGCGCAATCAGACGGTTCAGGTTGGTGAAGCTGGGTTGCGCGACACCAAGGTTCTTCTTGCAGATAGAGTAGATGGCTTCGTTGTCAACCTATTTCAAGAATGCATGAAAATATCAATCAATACTTTTTTGGTTTAAGGTTTACCATAAAGGAGCAATCCGAGTGCTCGAGAGTCGTGTGAGTCGTGAGAACGGAATTGTACGGCTCGACGACGGAGCTAGAGAGCTGGGGAGCAGGGTATACGCAGAATTCTAACTTGGACTTCTTTCCATAGTCAGTTGAGAGCCGCTCCATCAGAAGTGCACCGAAGCCCGATCCGGTTCCACCACCGAAAGAGTGGAAGACGAAGAAGCCTTGCAGACCAGAGCAGTTGTCGGCGAGGCGACGCAATTTATCCATGACTGGGTCGATGAGCTCCTTCCCTATGGTGTAGTGACCACGAGCATCTGCGAGGGAATGGCGATCGAGAAGCGATGAGGGGTTTGCGCGTACTGATACCTGGGATAGATATGCTTACAATTGTTGGCGGCATCCTCTTTGCCAGTGATCATCGTCTCAGGGTGAAAGAGTGACCTGTAAAGGCCAGTCTTGACCTCGTCCACAACACCGGGCTCCAAATCAATGTAAAGGGAACGTGGCACATGTTTCCCCGAACCAGTTTCGGAGAAGAACGTAGAAAAACCCTCTTGAGTGTTCGTACCGGGGTCCGCGACGCGACCGTCAGGCTGAAAGTAGGATTACAGTGGGTCCTGGAAGAGAGGGAGAAGAGCGTACGCTTAGACCGTGTTCCAAGGTGTAGAGCTCCCCTGGAGAATGGTCAGTTGGAAAGGGCGGACCAGATCGCAAACTCACAGCACGCATTGCCGATCTGGACACCAGCTTGGCCGACATGGAGAGAGATGACTTCGCGCATGGTGGAAAACTAAACGGCCGGTGTGGATGGAGTGGTGGGGGTAAAGAACAAGCAATATTGGAATATGTAGGCCGCCAAAAAAAGCGCGACGATTACTAAGCAGCGTACAGCTACGACGAACAAGCTCGACACCCGCTCATACCACCGAAATAGATAACTTGGAGAATGTAACTATGAACTATAGACGATCTGTAATGATGTTGGAATGGTTATCAACAATTAAGATGCATTAATAAGGTGCGAAAGTTAGAAATACAACAGAATGATAGGTTAATGATCATTCCTAGTCCTCGAAGTCCCCTTTCTCTTCCAATCGTGACTGTGAGGATTCGCCAGGGACTGCTTCGCCATGTACATACCGTCCAATGGCCTCCAATAATATCTCGACTTTCCCCACCTTCGTCTTTGGCAAACCCTTGGCCGCGGGAACGAGAGTGTCAAACTTGCTGGTGGGCATCCAGTGATGTCGGCGACGCGCAGCTTCGGTACTACATCCTCAGGCCCGTGACGCAGATCTTGAGGTAGCTAGCTAGTTTCGTTCAGTGGCTTAGTCAGACAGACTTGGCACGATGGATGCTTGCCCCCATTTCACAATCAACGTTCCCGGAGAGCACTTACGTCTTGATGTTTGCTTGTAATCTCGGTTAAAAAGTGAAAAACTTCACAACATGCCACTTCTCAAGCATATACCCACAACTATCATGTTCTCGCGAAAAATTTCACATAGATCAATATTTTGTACGTCTCCATACAAACTTGTCGTGTTTCGTGGATCCAGTGGTTGTCGGTTGGACACTAGCACGGGCGGAGTTCAAATTAATGTTACGATAAAATTTGCTTGTTTGGAAATATCATCGGCATGATTTCCTCGGAACCGTAACGTAACACCCCCGTCGTCCAATGAACGTACTCGTAATATTCATAAACGGTGACGGAAACAAATTATAAGAACGACTAGCTTCGTACAGAAAACCAGGAGAAATCATGCAAAAGGTCGACGTACAAAACGGTTGTACATCTAGTACTCTCCTCCCTCCTCGACGTCAGCAGAGTCTATCCCAACCTCCTCGTAATCCTTTTCAAGCGCAGCAAGATCTTCACGCGCTTCCGAGAACTCGCCCTCCTCCATACCTTCACCAACGTACCAGTGGACAAAGGCACGCTTGGAGTAGAGGAGATCGAATTTGTGGTCGAGACGGCTCCACGCGCTCGAGATAGCGGTCGTGTTCGACAACATGCACATGCTACGCGACACCTTGGCGAGGTCACCACCAGGGATGTGAGCTGGTGGCTCGTTGCAGATACCGAGTTTGAAGCCAGTGGGGCACCAATCCACGAATTGAATGGTCCGGCGGGTCTTGATGACGCTGACAGCCGCATTGACGTCCTTGGGCACGACATCACCACGGTACAGCAATGCACAGGCCACTAATAATCGATTAGATAAATGATTGTCACGAGGCATAAGGTGACGTACTGTATTTGCCCTCACGGGGATCGCACTTGACCATCTGGTTGCCAGTCTCGAAACACGAAAAGGTCATGTCCGCAACCGAATTTTGCTCATGGTGTGCCTTCTCTGCAGAGATGATGGGAGCAAAGGTGGCCAACGGGAAATGAATACGAGGGAAACTATGATGCGCTGAGCCGAAGTACCATGATAGAGCATGGCACGAAGGACTTACGGAACCAGGTTGGTCTGGAATTCGTTGAGATCGACATTGAGGGAACCGTCGAAGCGTAAAGAGGCCGTGATTGAGGAAACAACCTGAGCGATCAAGCGATTCAAGTTGGTGAAGCTAGGGGACGTGATGTTGAGATTCCGCTTGCAGATGTCATAAATGGCCTCATTGTCAACCTAATTTCATCGGATGTAGGTAAGTGTGTTGCACAGATATACGTAAAATACCCGCTGACCATGAACGAACAGTCGGAATGCTCGAGGGTCGTGTGGGTCGTCAAGACGGAGTTGTAGGGCTCAACGACAGAGTTTGCCATAGTAGGAGCAGGATACACGCTGAACTCCAACTTTGACTTTTTGCCATAATCGGTGGAAAGACGCTCGAGAATCAAAGCACCAAAGCCCGATCCAGTGCCACCACCAAAGGAGTGGAAGACGAAGAAGCCCTGGAGACCACCACAGTTGTCGGCGAGGCGACGAACTTTGTCCATGACATTGTCGATCTGCTCCTTGCCAATCGTGTAGTGACCACGAGCATCTTGAGTGGAAGATGTGAGATAAAATGGGATACAGAAAAGCTGGACGACATACAGTTGCTCGCGGCATCTTCTTTACCCGTGACGAGAGTCTCGGGGTGAAAGAGACTCCTGTAGATGCCAGTCCGGACCTCGTCGATCACGTTGGGCTCCAGGTCAATGTAAAGTGACCGAGGAACGTGTTTTCCGGATGAGGTCTCGGAGAAGAACGTGGTGAAGCCATCATCATTGGCGGATGGGGAGCCTTCGACGATGCGACCATCGGGCTAGACGTGTCGGATCAGCGGGAACCAGACAAAAGAGCGGGGGTACGAAATTACACTCAGACCGTGTTCGACGGTGTAGAGTTCCCCTGTGGAGAGAAATGAGTCCCGATTGAATGCAGATGCGTGTGCGACGCGTGTAGATGGCAAGAAAAGACGCACAGCAGGCATTTCCGATCTGGACACCAGCCTGGCCGACGTGTACAGAGATGACTTCACGCATGATGTGAGGGGGGGTTGGCTGGATGGATGGATGAGCTGGACGGACGCGAAAAGACGCGTGGAGTGCTTACTGGAGAGAGGCAAGGACGGATGGTGGGGCAGACGGTGGGCCGAGGGTTAAAAAGGTCGAGAAACACATGGTGGTTATCTAATCATTCCCACGCATCGGCTAGTTTATGTCAGTGGACGTGCACCTTTGACTGCCATGCTCACCTTCAGGCCGCTCGCAGGTGCCGTCGGCGCACAGAGCACCGTCCCCCTCGCGTACCTCCTCCAGGTCGACGACGTCCGCGTCCTCCTCGACTGCGGCTCTCCAGACTGGTCCCCGGAACAGCCCGAGCCCCCCCACTCCTACTGCGCCGCCCTACGAGAGTGCGTCGCCTCTCCCTCTCCTGCTCCCCCCTCACCCTTTCCACAGATGCGCACCCACCGTCGACCTCGTCCTCCTCTCCCATGGTGATCTCGCGCACGCCGGCTTCTATGCCTACGCCTACGCCCGCTGGGGCCTCACGGCACCCGCATACACGACCATCCCCGTCCAGGCCATGGCACGCATCGTCACTCTCGAAGACATCGAGGGGATCCGCGACGAACAAGACGTCCCCGAGGAGCCGTCACCCAGCGTCTCCGACCCGCAATCTCTCCCCTCCCTCCACTCCGCCCCGCCCAAGTACATCGCCACCGTGAACCAGGTCCACGAGGCCTACGATGCTGTCAACACGCTCAGGTATTCCCAACCCACACACCTCCAGGGTTAGTTTCGCGTGCCCTCGATCGCATGTATCTACTCTCATAATCATAATAACCAACATGCTGCACAGGCAAATGTCAAGGTATCACTATCACACCCTTTTCTGCCGGACACACCCTTGGTGGCACGATATGGAAGATTCGTTCCCCATCAGCCGGCACAATCGTCTATGCTGTCAACATGAACCACACGCGAGAGCGCCATCTCGATGGCACAGTCCTCTTTCGCCCCTCTGCAGGTGGTATTTTCGAGCCACTTGCTCGACCCGATCTCTTCATAACCGACGCAGATCGTGCAAACGTCATAACAAGTCGAAGAAAAGACCGTGATGCGGCCATGATCGGTGCGTCTCGGTCTTGTCCTTTCCACCTCCGAGCAGCTCACCCTCTGTCTCCCAGATGCCATTGGCGCCACCTTGTCATCTAGGTGTTCTCTTCTGCTGCCCTGTGATACCGGTCCTCGGTTGCTCGAGTTGCTCGTCTTACTCGACCAGCACTGGAAATATGCTGACTTTCGCTACCCCGTCTGCCTTTTGTCTCGCAACGGGCGCGAAATGCTGACATTTGTCCGAAGTATGATGGAATGGGTAGGTGGTACTGTTAGCAAAGAAGACGTCGGCGTCGATGGCTCTGGTAAAACAGGATCTAAACGACGACGAGCGGATGACGAAGCAGACGACGAAGCTTTAGGCGCGTTCGCGCTACGGTTCAAGTGCGGGCATATCTCTCCTCCCTGTCTCGCACTCATCTTCCGTTCAGATATCTCGAGTTTTTCTTGAATCCACAGGCACTCGTACAGAAATACTCATCAAAAGAACCGAAACTCATTCTTGCTGTCCCAGCATCTCTCTCTCACGGACCTTCCAGGTCGTTATTTGCTGACTTTGCAGCGGTTGCTGGCAATGTCATACTCCTCACGAACAGAGGAGAAGAAGGGACTCTCTCTCGCGTGCTTTTTGATAGGTGGAACAGCTCTCAGAGAGGCGATGATACCTGGGACAAGGGCAAGATAGGGAGCAACGTCATGATGGATGGATCACTTCATCTGAGGGTACTTTCCATCGTTCTCAGTCGAACGTTGAACGCTTAAGCTCTCCCAGATGAATTCAAAAGTCCCTCTTCAAGGTGCTGAACTAGAATCCTACCTTGCCAAAGAACGCGCAACCAAAGAAAAAGAAGCGGCGCAACAGGCCGCCATCGTCCGCAATCAACGCATGCTCGAGGCAGACGAAGACGAATCCGACGAGGAATCCGACTCTGACGAGGAGGACGAAGTCGAGCGTGCATTGAATGAGGATCAGATGGACACGACCGACGGAGATTCCGTGGTGCCGACTTCCACACGTAGACGGAAAGCAGAGAAGCTCGAAGACAATACTGACTGGGGACTTGATATGGACGACGGACTAACCAAAACATTGCTATCGTTCGATATCTATCTCAAGGGCAATGTCTCCAAGGCCACATCATTCTTCAAGAGCACCGGCGGTCAAGCACAACGATTCCGCATGTTCCCTTATGTCGAAAAGAAGCGGAAAGTCGACGAATATGGCGAAACCGTTGACGTCGGAATGTGGTTACGTCGAGGCAAGGTCTTTGAGCAGGAGGCAGAGTCCGATGAAATCAGAGAGGCGAAACGGAAACAGGCGGAAGAGGAAGCGAAGGTCATATTCTTTCCATCTTCAAGGTACTGATCCAATTGACCGACGTGTTCTGCAGACCGTGGCGCATGAACCTCCTTCAAAATATGTCGCGTCCGAGATTGAGATTCAACTAGCCTGCCGCCTCCTTTTCATTGACATGGAGGGTCTCAATGATGGTCGTGCTGTCAAAACTATAGTACCTCAAGTGAACCCTCGTAAAATGGTGTGTAGAATGTCGCCAGTAGCAGCGATTGGATTGAACACCACCTCTGCAGATTTTGGTCCACGCCTCCATGGACGCGGCGACAGCACTTGTTGAAAGCTGTGGGCAGATCCGCGCGATGACTAAAGACATCTATGCCCCCGAAACGGGTGAGAGCGTACAAATTGGACAACAGACCAACAGCTTCTCAATCTCACTAAGCGATGAGTTATTGAGCACGCTCAAGATGTCGCGGGTACGTAACATGACTTATCGCGCTAGGATGATATCCATACTCACCCGTTGCCACTGATAGTTTGAGGACAACGAGGTCGGCTACGTGACTGGACGCGTGGTGAACCATTTCAGTTCCACTATACCAATTCTCGAGCCATCGGGTGTCTCAGTACCGGCTGATGCGCATGTCAGGAATGACGCTCCTCGTAATCGGGTGCTTGGATCGAGGCTAGCACGACCGCTCCCGCGTTCGACAATGATCGGAGAGCTCAAACTGACGGCTCTCAAGGCCAGACTTGCGTCCATCGGAATACCAGCGGAACTTATCGGTGAAGGTGTACTTGTATGCGGGGTCGGAGCCAGACGAGACCAGCCGACGGACGACATTGAAGAAACCGTTGCGGTTCGCAAGACAGGTCGAGGAAAGGTGGAACTCGAGGGCAACGTCTCGAACATCTATTATACTGTACGAAAAGAGATCTACGGGCTACATGCGCTGGTAGCTGCCTAGCATCATGCAATGATATCCCGCTAGTACCTGATCCTGTGAACGGGCTTGACCAAAAATGATCATCACGCTCCTTTTCCCGCGTCCTCTTTCAAACTGACTATCCTGTTGAGTACCAAAACATCGCCCCGGTTGATGCCTGGTGCGTCATCAAGCGTCGGCAAGCGGGAATCCGAGTCCACACAGAAGTATGCGACACGTAGGCCCTGGAAGCGAATGCACTCCTTGCCAACCAGTTGTTCAGGAGTGACCACGGGAGTCTCAGGATCGAAGAACTGCTGAGCCCCATCGGCTTTTGACTTGTCGGCACGAGCTCTGGCCTCTGCGAGTGCGTTCTTCACGGATTCCCTTGCCAATGGCCAAAAACCAACTTCGACCATGGCGCCTTTCACGACGTCCATGCTATGCGGGTTGATATCTGCTGTGAAATCGGGCACCGCAGCTAATGGGTTGTCGCTCTTGAACAGGGGGTAGAAAATCCGTGTTTCGTTCACGCGGACAGGACTTCCAGACGGTGCATGCTCTGCGACCCACTGGATATATGCCTTCGGCTTTGCGTTCCCTTTGTCTTCGAGTCTGCAGACAAGCTCTGTAACCTGGCCAGTGGATGGATCTGACTTGTACGATGTGCACGTGATAGGATGCGGCGCTTGGAAAAGACCGACAGTCTTGCCTGGAGCGAGCCGGAAGTAATCTTTAGAGTCTTCCAACCTGAAATCATCGGCATCGATGTAGATAGTGCGGGTGAATGGAACAGTGGAGGTCCCAAGCTCAGGAACTTTGGGATGTAATGGTTTCTCTACCATGAGGACATAATCTTCAGGTAGGTTCTCGATGGTGACTTTGAGGGGACGCAGCACCATCAGTAGTCGCGGTGCTGTGCCCTCCAGAAATTGCCTGATGGCCTGATCAAATCGGCCAATCTGGATGTTTGACTCGGCTGTGGAAACCCCGAGAGTGCTCACGAAAGACAGAATCGCTTCCGGGGGGACCCCTCGACGGCGAAGTGCGATGACAGTGTGAAGCCTTGGGTCGTCCCATCCGGTAACATATCCCTCGTTGACGAGTTGCAGGATCTTACGTTTCGAATTTATCGTTCCTGTCACATTCAACCTTCCAAATTCGGACTGCTTTGGCTTGTACACTTCGAGTGCGTCGCAAAGCCATTCGTATGACTGGCGGGAAGTCACGAATTCCGTGGTGCACAGCGAATGTCTATATGCCTTTTAGTTCACTCCAGGCGACGCAGAAAAAGATGAATGACGCACGATATGTTCTCGAAACTGTCAACGAGACAGTGTGTAAAATCATATGTAGGGTATATTTTCCACCTGTCGTGCGTACGGTGATGTGACGAGTCCAGAACCCGATAAGCCGTCAGATCCCACATCCTAGGATTGGGATCGGTCAGGTCCTGCTTCATACGCAAAAACGCTTCTTTGGGGCGATAGAAGCCATCCCCCATTTTCTGGAACTCTGCAAGAGATTCCTCAATCCGCCTATCCCTATGGATACATGCTCGGGGAGCAGCAACCTTTTCACCTCTATCAGCCTTCATTTGCTCCTCTGAGCACGGTGGTTGAGTAGGGGTCGAAAACCGAACAGTGGCCACTCACGAGAACAATGACAGACATATGCCTTGTCTCGTTTAATTAGTTCAATGGCAAGCTCGTGCAGCTGGTCGAAATAGTCGCTCGAGTAGGTGATCTTCCATGGTTCAAAGCCAAGCCATCGAACGACTTCGATGATACTTGTGAAATATCTTGCTTCCTCTTTCTCGGGGTTGGTGTCGTCGAAGCGGAGGTATGTTCTCCCGCGGTGATGTGCAGCATAGCCAAAATCCACAAAGATAGCTTTGCAGTGACCTATGTGCAAATATCCATTCGGTTCTGGGGGGAACCGCGTATAAATCCTGCCATCGGTAACGGCCAAGTGTTTATCGCGAAGTTCGGACTTAATCTGCGAATTTTCACCCGGTTTGTGGAGCGCGCCAAGGAAACCCTCCTCGAATACTACCTTCCTAGAGTTGGCCCTCTGCGCAGCATCAGAGATTTGCGCTGCAGTGTTGTCCGATGTTTCGCCAGCAGTCGACGCGTCGGTTTCCTTCTTCGACTCCTGATGAGAGTCATGAAATCATGGCACGGCACAAAATATGATTAGTGTCGCCTACCTTTACTTTGGGCTTCGCAGCCTCCTTCGCCCCAAAAACCTGCGTAAAGACGCGTTCGACGGCGTTTTTTATCTCAAACGGATTTGCCCATCGCAGGGAAGGGATATTCTTCACCCCGCCGATGACGGCTCCGAGGCTGGTCCACCCGGACACGGAATTTGACTGAATGTATTCGTTTACGAGGGCGTCCAGCTGAACCGGCGTAATACTGAACCCTGGTCGTATAATCGTTGAACGATCTACGGACCACTCGCACGGAGATCGTAGACTCACCGACGCCACATGTCTCGTTGAACTCGGCCTCGTCCACCGGCAGCGAGTGAGACTCGAGAAATTTAGTGGCAACTGATCGCAATGTCCATCGATCGCTGGAGAAAGCACATGACAGTGAGAACAACGAACCGTTTACTTGATCCACCGACTTGAGCTTCTCTTCACGGATGGCTTTGACGATGTAGCCTTGCTTGGCATCGTCGACATTCGGCGCTTTAGTAAGTCGGACAGCGAGCGCTGCAATCAGCACGGCTCGTTTCTCCCCGAGAAGATCCGAGTCAGAGGCAAGGTCATGCGATAGTATGAGGTTTCTGAGAATCGCGGCGCTCCTCGCGTTCTTGGCTGCCTCAGCGGCCTTGGGCTTCGGTAACCCTAAAGACTGGAAGAGAGAAATGGAAGTATCGGGAGTGTCTTCCTGTGCGGCCATGGTGGTAGATCTGGAGAAACTAGCCAAAGCAAGCCTGTAATGTGATGTAGTCTCCGTCGAGTCATCCGTTATCTAATCTAATCTATTATAACTCATCTAGAGCACACGTCCATCTGGCTAGTGGGAGATAACATCGCACAAATTCCCTACTATCTGTCGCTTCGGTCGACCGCCAGCTCTCTGGCCGATCACTCTAATCTCCATCTTCTTCACTGACGAACCCGCGGTCGTCCCACTCCCATCGCCATCCAGAAATGCCAAGGAGAGATGCACTATCTTGTCTAAAATCAATCGCGCCGCCTTACTATATATGAGTGGTAAAACCCGGAAGTCCGAGAATGTGATATGTTCAGATCGAACTTTCAGGTGTTAGACCCTCAGCTGTCGTTTGACGAGAATAAAACGCACCAATAGTCAATACCTCCCACTGGCCCTCTGTCCAATACTTTCCAACTTCCGTCAAGCGCTCAAAGTGATCTTTCCAAAGCGTGAACTTTTCCGAGTTTATGACCAATATGCTGGGACGTTCCTCTTTGAATCTCTGATAGGGTAAGGGACCTAGAGAGGGTAATGGTTCAAGCCAAGGATCGAGCATCAGGGCTTTCTGAACGGGTATCGGAGGCTCATTATCCGGGGGTGCGTTGGAGAGTATTGATAACTGTCACACTCGGTCAATGCTTTCCCATGAATGAAACGAATGACCATGATAGTCACAACAGTGGCTCCTCCGAACGAGTGTCCAGCGAGTACAACATTCTCTTCGCATTCAATTGGCTTCTCCGACCCGACTCTTGACCATCTTGACCAATCGATGGAGGTATCTCCTATGGTTTCCAAAGAATATCGAGTATCTTCGCGACCGTCGCGAACTAAATCCCGAATTGCTCGAAGCGCATGGTATATTTCCTTCCTTCTAAAGTCGAGCTGTTCGCCTCGAAAAGATTGCATATTGCATTCTTCAGCAGGGTGGTCAGGTGGCCAGCTTCAGATTGAACATGGTCAAGGACATTGGCGATATTGGAACACCTTAGGCTTACACTAGACTGGTCTCCTTGACGTAAAATATTGGATCGGATGATGAAGGCATAGCAGCGTGCCCTGATCCATCGCGATGTTCTATGGCAAGCACTACGCGTCCAGATGATGCGATCCGTGTGCAGAGTTGGCTGTACCAGAGTGAACAACGGGAACCTTCGGAGGAAGGATACGGTTACCTGTACGCGGTTCTACTGCCTCCCAATCCATGCGAGAAGATGACAAGTGGCCAGGGAGAAGACCTGGAATAATCAACTTGGGCGATATTGTAGGGGTTGAGGAGAGGTGCTTCAGGATGAACAGGTATCTACGGATAGTTCGGTCTTCGGTCAGATATGTAAGAGATACGAGGGATGATTACGAACCTTGATTAGGGCACCAAAGAGATATATGAGCGGCCATAATAACCATAAGTATAAGCCTGTTGGGTTATTAGTAAAGTTGGAGACGAGGCCCAAAACTTCAGGAAGTTACCGGAATAGTTGCTATAACCCTGCAACGAAGCTGTCAACGGACTGGATGGAATAATGCCACCGAGTCAGTGACACCAAGGAATTCAACCCGGGGAATTTCGACGAACCGAGGTAACCAGCCAAGGCCTCTCGGAGTGCTTTTCAACGGAACATCGGCGGGGTAATAAGCGGTGAAGGCGACTTCCTCGAGCACGAGAGCATGCTTCAAGTCATCAGATGTTTCCGAGCGGACCTTGGCGTTGCTGACGAGACGCCGTGGAACAGCCAATTTGAAGGTCGTCGCTCCGACGGGAAACCGACCGCCGGCATTGGGCAAAGACATTGGGCCGAGCCTTGTTGTGGTGCTCCGTCCAGGAGAGACCGACCGCTCCGTCATGATCGATAGTATTTCCGGAACGAGATCGTTACAGGATATCCGGTTTGGCCCGCAGTGCTTCAAGTTGACACACCATGCGGAGTGACCTCGCACGCGAACCCCTTATCGATGGCCTGCAGGAAAGTGATCAAGCATGCAGCGGAACAATCTAGTGGACATGTTCATCAGGCTCAACACCTTCGTTTGTCAAAAGGTCCCCGCCGAGCAGTCTTTTGAACCAAATGTCCACTGGCACGACAGATCACAACAGCACTCGAATTGACAAATGACATGGCAACGCAGCGACAATACAGGGTGGAAATACAGGGAAATATACACGTGTACATCGTCAAGTTCCTGAGGTGGGAATTCAAATATCACGGTCGGTAGAGGTCGAGGACTCTTCAGCCCGGTCATCATCGTCAATCTTGACCAGCGGGGGATTGTCGATGGAGAACGGGTTCCTCGGACTGATGTCCACACGGCTGGTGCTGGCACTGGACCCTACTGATGCGCCACGCCAGGATTGCAACGGATCCGGGTTCGTTGACGGTAAAGAACCAGGCATCATCTGCGGATACGCAGAAGGCGGAGCGTGGAGAACGCCTCCTTGCGGGAAGGGTCTACCAGGAGGCGTTCTTACTGTTCCATAAAACTTGTCAATGGCGAGCGGCTCGGGAGAGTTGGCGGGAAGGCGGTGGATGATCCGGGCCGTCCGGGACAACAAGGGAAAGTCGTCCAAAGCATCCGTTGGCAAGGGAAGTTGCCTTGTGCCACGAGATCCTTGAGCGAATTTGTCCTTCTGAGAGGTGGTCGACTGTTGCTTTACAAGCGGGATTCGTTCACTCAACGCTTTCTCTGGTAGAGCCCTTGGGATGGGTGGGTGTGGGACGGTGCGAGCGGGGGTCTGCTTTCCGAGCTCCCTGCGAAGAGTCATGATCTGGCTCTTCAGCACGACTGAGAATGCCACCGCCTCGTCGTTATCTGCATCAGTGATCCGTACAAGGGTTGACACGCTAAGCAGAGGCAAAGATGGTTGGTATGAGGGCAAGTTCGTGTCGAAGATCTGACTTACAATGCTTCCTTCAGATATGCAAAACTGAACCCTTGTGTCAGGTCTGCCACTTCCCCAACCAGAGAGTCTGGAAAAGATATCTCGTCGTTGTCCTTGAGCTTCTCTTGCCAATACTTGGCATACAGCACACGCTCTTGGTAGTCAGGATCATCGAACAGACTGCTTGGCCAGTGAGCGCGAGTAACTGTTATGTGTTGATCAACTCACTATTTGCGATCGAACCTGCTGGGCCGGTTGGACAAGCCGGGGTCGAGTCTATCGAAATGATTGGTAGAAGTAATGACAAGCAACCCATCGTTCCCTTCGAGCCCATCAAGCTGGTTGAGGAAAAACGATCGGTTCCGATCGTTGATCAAGCTGTCGAGGTCCTCCAATACCAACTAAACGATGTTTAAGCTTGTTTTACAAGGTGTGTGTTCCGACCAATACATACCACACAAGGGGCCAACTGACGTGCCTTGAGGAAGACGCTCTGCATAGCTCCTTCTTCGCCCTGCCAACCTTATGCATCCACGTAAGTACCCTACGATCATTCAACTGGTTTCTTTACTCACCCTGGAAAGATTTCACGTAGAGTGGGGTGAACCCACGTTCGGTGCAGGTCTTCATAATGACTTTGATACTGATGGTTTTGCCGTTTCCTGGGAAGAACGTCCTGTCAGCGTATATGCGAGCGGGTCGATTGAGAATCTTGCCTGGAGGACCATACATTATCAAGCCACGCTGGATGGATCATGAGTATACTCCGTCACAACACTAAGGTGCGACGAATACCAACCTTCCACGGAATGGATAATTTCTTGTACGTCGTCTCCGATTTGAAGAACCCGTAGATATCTTTCTGCAGAGCCTTCTTGTTTTTCTCCTTCATGACGACATCCTCCCACGACGAATCTTTGATCTCGAACCAGAGTGCTGCGTTTTTGGACCAATTACCCTGATTAAAAACCCAGATCTCGCCGTGGGTCTGTTCAGTATAGAGACAAGCAGCGAGCACGAGGTCTCGCGCTGGTTGCTCAGGACCGTCGTGAAGGATGAAATGGACAGTTTTAACGAAGTTCCCGTTCTGAAACTAGTCTACAATCAGCGCCTCAAAGCTTCTGCGTTCATGGATCGCTCATACCTTTGTGATGTGCACGACAAAATCACTCTTCTGCACATCACCCGTCAGTGGTGTCCAATGGATAGACAAGTCCTTACATTCCAGGTTATCCTATACGAACCGAGGATGATATTGTCGACGAGTGATCCAGCTACCTTTCCCGTGATGCGTCTTGGCATCGGTGTAAATACGACACTCGAAACTTGTTCTAATTCTGCGTCATCAGAATCGGAAGGATGGACTCTTATATCAGGAAGCGAGAAGAGGCTGGTGAGCCTGTAGTCGTCCGAGACGACGAGCGAGTACCCTGGGTACAATCTCCGCAGGGCGTCCGCGCTGCAGAGGAAGGATTCGCTCAGTCGATCGATGTGTCTATCGAGTATGCATGACGACTTACGCAATCAGCTCGGGTGTGGCATGCTTTGCAGAGGCTGAGGTGGAAAGGGTGAGCGCTCGACGTACAGACAAGGACTGTCTTGGAAACAAACAAACATTGGTCCACCCATTTCTCATGAAAACTGGTTGGTTCATGGCCCGGCCGAACGTCTACGTATTCGATGTCCTGTTGAAGTACGGGTGGCATGCTTGAACGTGCGTTGGCAACCCAGCCGTATAAACACCACAGCAAGCTGATCAAGGCACGGCGCCCGACTGTGTGTTTAGGGGCTAAATTTCCAAACGAGGGGGTGGCGGCCGAGTTGAAATCGCTCTGCAGCGGGCGCTGCTTTTTACCGCCTGACCGGAATGTCGACCCAGCCTCTGCTCCAACGTACTGCTTCCAAGCGCATCGCCCTTCCGATCAGGGTAGAACCCAAGGTCTCGTTTGCGAACGAGAGAACGTTCTTGTCATGGCTCCACTTCACCGTCGTTCTTGGCGGGCTTGCCGTCGGTCTACTCAACTTCGGGGACCAGGCGCGCACCTCTTTCTGCCGTGATGACGGTCCACTGATTTCTTTCCGCTTCTCAGGTTGGAAGGATCAGTGCCGCGATGTTTTCTGTCGTCGGTACGTCGCTCGTGACCGAGGCAGGAGCCCACGTCTGACCCAAGTTACTAGCCATGGCCGTGATGGCCTATGCTCTGTATACTTATCACTGGCGAGCCGCGTCCATCCGCCGCGGCGGCCGTGGACCTTATGATGATCGTGTGGGACCGGTCAGTGAAACTATCACTATCGGTTATGCTGAGCACTGATCGGATCTCAACAGACTATCCTGTGTGTTGCACTGTTCAGTAAGTCCCAGTTGTCATCTCCCTTTCTACTTGATGGACGTGATGACCTTCTCTCTCAAGTCGCTATCGTTGTCAACTTTTTCCTACGGTTTACGCGCGACTGAGGGACATTATGCTTTGCTTGATCGATGTGAAACGTTGTCTGAATGTGCGCGCGTATTATATGACATGCATAGGACGTTTAGAGAATCACCCCCTCTTCTGCCTCTTGGTCCCTGTGCGTGTGGGTAGCGACGCAGACGTGTCAATCGAGGAAACCGACATGGAGCGGCGGGACTGCGAGAAAATTCAGTACGTCCCAACTAGAATCCGGAAAGCAGCGCACCAGTTTCCTGCTTCTGCTGCTCCTCGCACTAAGGATGCTCTGAGCCCTACCTTCCGCTTCCGCTTCCGCATCCTTATCTTCCTTGGACTCGTCGATATCCATGGGGGTCGATTCCTTGCCATCTCTATCGGCACTCTCACTCGCTCTGATGCCCAGCCTTGCCTTTAGTACTCGAGCATCCTGCTCCACCTTATCCACGACTTTTTTGGTCTCGATCAAGGCAGTTGTAGCATCTAATAGCGATTCCAGCTGAGAGCAGTTTTCCCTCGTTGGCATCACCAAACGGGTGTATGTGATGCCCAGCTCGGCAAGTGCCTGTGTGACTTTGGGTGCGATGGTCGCCTTTGGAACCGGAAGTTTGAAGCTACGGAGGTGGACGGGGACGTGAGTGATTTTTGTCGTGTTTGTCGAGCCAGTAGAGGGTTCGACCCGAACGATGCAATGTTGAGCGTCTGTAGTCGGATGAGTTGGAGAAATCGAGTGGGAGCGTCGATCTCACCGTAGAGAGCAGATTTGGCTGAGGGTGCTTTTTTCGTTATGGGCGGGCCGAGTTGAATGACGTTGGAAGGGGTAGGAGGTAGATCAGCGTCCAGGCCGGTGCGATTCTTCTTCTTTTTGATGCCTTCGATGGAGAGGGCTGAAGGGCCGTCTTCCTCGACGACGATGTCAGGGAGACCAGAGTCGACTCCGAGGAGGGTACGAAGGAGGTCGTCGCGTTCTTTTCTGAATCTGCGCTCGTTTTGCTCCAGTCGCTTGAGCTCTACGAACAAGGCCTCTTCCTCTGCGATTTCTTCGTGTGTTCGATCTTCGAGACTGGCGATGTAATTTTTGCGCATCTTTTCCCGTTCTGGATTGCATTGGAGTGAGAAGGTGAAGTGCGGGTGATGATGGGGATACCTTTGTCGAACTGGTAACTATTGAGGAGCTGCGATTTGGTCGACTCGTCCCCGGCCCACGGTCGATTCCTGATGAGCTTGCGACAGACGCTGTAATAGCGGTCTTTGATGTCCTGTTTCGCGATGTGAACGTGTGGTTGGATGGTGTGGGGGGGGGGGAAGAAGTCACCTCGATCGCGCGCAGGGGGCCGTCGGGGTGATCGTAGCGGTCGTGTATGACGTACCAGCGGAGATCGTACTCTTGCACGGTCCTGAAGAGATAGTCTGTTTCTTCCTTTGACCATTCGTCGTCTGTGGACAGTTGTGAGACGGGCAGCGGGGGGAATTGGAGCGACGAACCCTCGAGGAGACGAGTGTACTCGTCCTGGGAGTAGTTGTACGGCTTTGGCTGTACGCTGTACTTTGCGAACGGATACTCTGGGAGAGGATGGGCGGTGGTGCGAGGGGAGGGAGAGCACGACATACCGCCGTCGGGGTCAGTCGCTTTGACCCAGTGAGAGAGCCGGAGGACATCTGAGCGTGCGCTGTTCGTGAACGGTCTGTGTTCCCTGTCTGGATGGTTTTGGGACTCGTCTGGGGAGGAACGGAGCAGCATACCATTTTACGGTACCACCTCCGCCCAAGTGTGGTTTCTGTTTGAGTCTCGGTTTTGCGAGGTGGGCGGCGAGGGACGGGGCGGAGGGTCCGATGAGGGAGTACAGTTCGCGGGATATGCCGTCTGGTTTCTTTGCGGACGCGGCGGGGTTGGACCTGCGGGGGTGGGACGCGGCCTGGGGCAGCGAGAGCGCACTCCGTATGTCGGACGCGGACACGGCCATGGTCGCGAAGGGAGGAGAGGGAGTGCTTACATAACACGACCTCGGCTGACCTTGACGACCGTTCGCTCGTTCGCTCGCTACCAGCATCGATGCGCCTCTCCCTCCCCTTCCTTCTGTTTGCCGTCGCCCGTGCGTTCGGCCCCGCCCAGCGCGCGCATCACAACCGGCTACGGCGTGACCTGGCCGACTCCACCTCCATCGCCGCGATGTCCACCCTCGCTCTGTCCTCGCCCCCCTCCCTCCTCCCCTCCGTCCCCCTCTCCGTCTCCGTCCCCCTCTCCTCGTCCTCCCCCCCCTCGTCGTCCGTACCCCCCCAGTCCACCTTGGCATCCTCCTCGTTCGCTCCATCCCCCACACCCACCCCCTCGGCTGCTTCCTCCCAGCCCTCCGCCGTCGCCCTTCCATCTTCGTACGTATCCCATCGATCTCCCCTCACCACCTCACACTCTTCCATAGCACCCCTTCCTCGTCGACAGCGCCTCCCTCTGCCGCAACATCTACCTCGTCAGCACCGGTTGCTGTTGCCCAGTCACAGCCAGCTTCGTCTTCCACATCCATAACCTTGCTTGACGGTGCCAGCACGCCAACCCAACGCTCCTCCTCATCTGTATACGTCCTCGCTTCAACGTTCTCAACCTCGGCCACCCCCTCTTCGACCCCCACCCAGCCCTCTTCCTCAGGGTATGTAAAAACACCCCCCACCATTTCCACATGCTCAGCCCCATTTCAGCTTCTTTAGTAACACCGGTGCTGTCGCGGGCACATTCACCGTCGTCGGTCTCTTCAGCATCGCTGGCGTGATCGCAGTCGCTTTGCTCATCGCAAGACGTCGTCGTTCCCCTACCAACGACGAAGACACCGAATTTCTCGACAAGTCCCCCGATCTGTCCGCCCATCCGCCCATCACCCAAGTCACATCCCTAGATGACGGGTCCGCCTCCGATCATGCCCACTACGGTGCACCCCCGATGGTCCTTGCCACCCCTCCTGCTGCGTATTATCCCGACCACGCTTATCTTCTCCACCCCCAAGCTTTCTCCCAAGAAGCATATCAACACGATCATCCTTCACATCATGTAGCATCCACGCAAGACTATCCACCACAGCGTATTTACTTCCCGGAGGACTACGACATTGCGTACCCTCCGGTCTCTCGTGTCGGCGCCAACATGCCCAATCCCCACGAGTTTACTGACGTGGAGCTGGACTCCGCTCCAGTACCCCCGACTATCTCTGCCCTTCCCAGTGCTCTACGCCCATCCGTCAACTCGATACCATCTGCCCCAAAGCAGTGGGCAGGCACCCGCTTCTCAGTCGATTCTTTCTACGCCGGACTAGCAACCGATACCCCACCGTCCCCCGGGCGAGCCGTTTAAGCTTTTTGCAAAAGCTTTCCTCTTGCCATCACAATTATTTCTTGACCTGTCTTTATGGATATTTATCTCGTTTATTTAAGGAACTTGATACCTGGGAACTACTTCCTCGATTTGCTGGAGATGGAGGTCGATATACAAGTTTCTTGTGACGTAGACCAGTGTACCCCAATGGCGAACACCAGCGACTTTTGTTTCTTGCACTCACCACGATAGTTGCTCTATCTACTTTGGAAGCCCCGACGAGTCGTCATCAAGATGACTCTTCGCCAGCGGGAGTAAGTGTTTTCCGCGATTCCAAGTTTTTGGTCGGCCTTGGAGCCCACTAGCAGCATGCTGCATCCTTGTCTGCGACCGCACCAAACTTCGGTATCGCCTTTGAATTCAATAACGGCCGACGGGCGCCTAAACCCTGATCAGCTGAATTCGACAGTCTTGCTACACAACGATGCTCTACTCACTCTCCAGGTCCTCCTCCTGCCTGTTTGCCACAGCCATCCGCCGTTCCTTCTCAACAAGTGGAGGTACTTCCGAGGCATTCCTTCGGCCAGTACCATCCAACCCTTCTATCGCCTGTTTGTTCCTCAATAGACCACAAAGCAAGAATGCCATCTCTATGCGGATGTTGCGGGTGAGTGCACAGGAGCCACGTCCTTGGCACAACGCCCTCATCATTGCCCAGGAGCTCCGTGAATGCTTGGACAGCGTCAAGTTCGACAAAAGGTGCGCAACAGTCCTCCTCGCACTGATGTGACATCCAGCGAACGCACCCCACATATAGCGTTCGCGCTCTCATAATACGTTCCTCGTCGCCTGGCTCTTTCTGTGCTGGTGCCGACCTCATCGAACGACACACCATGACGCTCGTCCAGGTCAACAGGTTCCTCGTCGATCTCCGTTCCGCGTTGTCGGAACTCGAGTCCCTGCCCATGCCGACCATCGCCGCGATAGACGGTCCCGCGCTCGGTGGTGGCCTCGAGCTCAGCTTTGCTTGCGACTTGCGCGTTGCTGGTACGCACCTTTCCTCCACTGCGGTTTAGTGCTGGACGGTAAGCGTCCTAGGCCATGACGTGACCAAGATCGGTCTACCTGAAGTACGCCTTGGGATCATCCCCGGCGCGGGAGGCACACAACGGGCCGTCCGCTTGCTGGGCTTGTCCAAAGCCAAAGACCTAGTGTTCACTGCGCGCATGCTGACCGCCGTCGAGGCACTCGAATGGGGTGAGTACGACGCTTCGACACGGTCTTCTTTCGTCCCCTGAGGCTGTCCAGGTGTGGTGGATTATATCTCCACTCCCCCGTCCTCTGCGTACGATCGTGCGCTCCAACTTGCGCAGGATATTGCCAAGAACGGTGAGTTTCCCGAAGACGTCTGCGTGCGTGCTGTACCCATCGATCATTATTCGTAGCACCGTTGGCCCTCCGGGCGGCGAAGCAGGCCATTTCGCGTGCAGGGGACCTTTCCCTGGAGTCTGGTGAAAGATACCTCTTCCCCTGTGCCCGCGTAGTTGCTCACGAGTTTCCCAGGTCTTGACTTTGAAAGAGCATCATACGAGCTCCTCCTTACTACCAAAGACCGAACAGAAGCCCTCGAAGCGTTCAAAGCAAAGCGACCACCCGTCTTCCGGGGAGAATAGGCTTGGATAGCCTGGTGTGTATCTTACTACTACCGCTTCACAACTATTACAATAGTGTCCTAACCACGTCCGGTGACGGTAAAGTTCTGAGCTATTCCACTCGGAATCGTCGCAGCAATCCCATCTCCAAGCTTCAAGCCTTCTAATTCCTTCATCATCATGCTCAGGCGTGCTATCTTGAAGCGGTCTTTGAGACCCTTGGTGGCGATGTCAGTAACGGTATCGTCCATCTCCGAGCTCTCGTTGAAACGATTCTCGAACTGGAGCCAGTCACTTCTCTGTGCTAAATATGGCTTGAGGAGGGAAGAGTCAATACGGCCGAGATAATTTTCGGTGATATAGGAGCGTAATATCTCGGGTCGAACGAGGAAGACGTTGCCCAGTTGTCGGATGAACTCGTAACGTTCGAGGAGAGAAGGAACGTTGAACGACACGACACTGTCTTGATACGACTTGAGGTCCCTGTCGGATATTGTCGATTGACTGCATGACACGTTAGCTGTGTCAACTCACTTGGCAAGCATAAGCCCTCCTGTTGCGCTGACAGGGAACTTGCGCAAATGCTCCAAAAGGAGACTATTCATCCATTCAGCTCTGCAAGTGAAAACGGCGCTGATGGTGTACTGACCTGTGGAACGAAGTGCCGACCTCGGTGAGGAAGACATCGCGATTCTTGCCACTCAAAGATTGGAACGCAGCATCCCGAACCTTCTCCAAAATCTCGCAACAAGCAACACATGGCTCCGTGTTGACTCGGGCAAAGGATTGATCGTCGTTGCGAGGCTTGAAATCATTTCTCTTTTGTTTTCCAAGTTGCAAAGATAACCAGGAAATGATAGCTAGGAAGATTGGTTGTGGAAAGCCATTGGGGCAAAATCCTTGTTAGACTTACCATCAGTGAGTCGCTGTAGTAGAGTGTTACTGGCACCTTCGACACGACTGACTGCCTGGTTGTTAAAGACGGACATTTCGCGTCGGATCGTTACAGATGCGGCCGCCAGTGGGAACAAGGCGACGTTCATGTAGTGTTGCCAGAGATGGCATATAAGGTCAACGGTGTTGATCAGGCTTAAAGCCTGCAAGCTTGGTTCCGCCTTGGTATCAGCGAACTCGATACGAGCATGTGCACTTGGCGTGATCGGGTAAACGTTGGCATACTTGTATATAATCATTCACGCTCACGTTTCAACAGCGACTTCGAGATAAGAGATTGCAATTGTCTCAGCTAATACTTTTAGCAAGGTGAAGGTATTCTTTGGCCTACGAATGCGTGCGTTAGCATGGGATTCGTCTGACAGGTGGTCGGAATATGCTAACACATCATTTTGGGCACTAAGCTCGACGCATCGTCCAACGGCCTCGGCATGCCATCTCAACATTTTCTCCGCTGTGTCGATGTCGAGGAGACCATCCTCCTCACGTGTTGGCTCCTCGGAAGTCCTCTCGTAAGCACGATCGGTCATCCTACTACCGAACCGCATGATAGCAGCCGCCGCCTGTGCAGAAGTGGTAGACGTTCCTATTGTTGACGTGTTGGCGGCAGCAGCTCCCAAGCGGTCCACCATACGATCAAACATGGTCGCCTTCCCTTTTTCTCTCTGTGTTTTCATCTTGGCGCAATATACGAATCAGTAGCGGGGTGAGAAGATGGCACTAAAACTCACATGAAATTGGGTGAAACTACTAAGAAGGTTTGCATAAAGGTCGGTCAGGCTTTTGCTCTCGTGATCAATATATTTCTGCCCTTCAGTATACGGCATGAACAATTCCTCCATGGCTGTTTCCAGCATTGCGGAGACCGTCGTAGCAGTAGCGCCGTGAGCAACAGAAGGGGTATTGGTGAGCGAATTACGGAACTCAGTAGCCTCGAGCGACGAGGATCGGCTGGGGGTAAGGGAGGGTAGTTCATGTTTCTTCAGGTCATCGACCAAGGTAGAGGTCTCGACGTGGATGAGTTGCAGTATTCGTAGGTATGCCAACTCTGATATGAAACCCCCCTTATTCAAAAGTTGTTCGATATATTGT
Source organism: Boletus huronensis (assembly GCA_038093155.1). Lineage (NCBI taxonomy): Eukaryota > Fungi > Basidiomycota > Agaricomycetes > Boletales > Boletaceae > Boletus > Boletus huronensis. The sequence goes on along the minus strand of JBBPRS010000069.1, from coordinate 39,296 downwards.
TGAATCTAGTAAATTACATCAGCACGTTCGACACGAATCATGGAGTATGCAGAAGGACTGACTGATTGAGCAAAGACGCGTTGCAGGAATACCTGCATGACGAGAGGAGGGTTCGGGAAAACTGCCTGCACAATTTGGGATTCTTGTGCTACCGTTCCTCTAATTTCCCCAAAGAGTTCGGTTAGACCTGACTCGGATCGAGGAGCGCTTTCGTCTGGGTTCGAGATTGTACTCCACCTACAACACAATGTTGGCGGAGAAAAAAAAAGGGAAAGAAGAACCATACAGATTATCGCTGTGATTCGCATACTCCCGTGTTTTGTTCATGAAAAAGTCGTGTTGATTAACGTATACTTGCACACAAGATGTACCGCCGTTGAAATCCAGGAGTGTTTGAGCACAACGCTGTTAGATGGGTATGAGGCAGCGGTTTTGATAATTGATCGTATCAGAATCAAACAAACATGCATCATCTTTGGATCGCCTTTGCGGTAACATTTGTCGAACAGATAAAGCATATCTTTCTCAAACCTCTCGCAATACTTGTCTATGTTCTCTTTTGTCTTCAGGGTGGTCAAAAATCCAGGAGGGGCGACACAAACTTCATTGGAAACACACCTTCTCCGCAACTGAAAGGTCCACCTCTTTGGCCACGGTCGTCAACCGTCTGAGGATTACGGCTACCTCTTGTCGGCCTCCTTTACCTTCCTTCTTGAGAGCGTCGAGACGCGTTGTGTCCCCACGGGAGAATTGGTTATAGTAGTCAATCAGATCATGGGCTGCCTGTGCCCTCTGTCGCTCGATGTGAACGGACTCGAGTTTTTCACCTACTCAGCAGTATTAGTGTGATGACCTATGTCGAGGGGCAGGCGGACGCACCTATCCGAATCGCTGTGCGCCCGACCTCGTTTAATTTACTCTCCATCGTCGAAAATGACGAGCCGACACCCTAACAAATGCGCGGTCGCTCACGCAATGAAAATGAGGAAGTAGCACATACTTCGAACCCTTTGTTCAATTCAGCCATCTTCTTAGAGTACTCTCGTTCTGATACCCTTACGCTCTTCTCAAGCTGCTCCGTCTTTGTCTGTACATCCTTTCGAATCGCTATCAGACGGTCAACAGCTGCTTCGAATGTGCGGATGAAGGGTTTCGGATCGAAAGCTGCAGAGAAACGCGTCACGCGGTGGAGGTGATTTGAGGGGATCGAACGCACGTCCTGAAGAGGTCTTTGACTGAGCAATCGACCTCTCAGACACCGATCCTACGAAATCCTTGACGTCGAACTTCCCCTGAGGGAAACAGTGAGCGAGGTCTTGGGGAGAGGACACCAGTGCGAACCTGGAATGTATTGAGGGTAAGTTGACCTTCGACTGCGGGGTCAAGCTCGATTCGGTCAAATTGTTGCATTGTTGCAGTGACGGATGCGCTAATAACTTTGGACTTAGACATCTGCTTTGTTTTGACGTGTTGAAAACGAAAGGCTTCGGTCTACTCCATCCGACCGAGAAAATCGTCCAGTCCATGGATGCATCTAATCAACTCCAGACCCTACTCCAGTTTCTCGTGACGGATGCGTCCAGCATTGCTCACCTTTCTTTCATACTCGACCACCTTTCGTCATCTTGCCTCGTTCCATCCCCTCATCTGCCGAAATGGATAACCCGTGTCACCTCATTGATGCATTCAAAAGATCCTGCAGCACGTTGGGCTGCCATATGCATCGCGTATCGGATGTCATTCTTGTCAAGGTCGCTACTCATTGACAATGCCCAGTCCTGGGTTGGAATTGTTTTTCCATCCTTGTCGGTTTGTTAGATGCTATATGTGGCATTATTCGTTCCCGATCACTCGTTCACAGAAACCCGAACCCGTTCCCATCCTAAGGGTGTCTATGCGATACTTGAGCCTGGTTCTCTGTGCTGCAGGACACAACCTCGAGTTTCAGAGACAAGTCGCAAACCCTATTGTGCCCAAAGTGAGCTCGGCACTTCTAACAATCGCAGAGAAGCACAATGACCGAGATATCAAGGTAGCCCCACATATCTTGATGGAAACTAGATGCTCATCATTTGCCAGACCTCGTCCATACGAACGCTGGCACAATTAGTACCGCTATACCCTTCGCTGCATAAAGCACTCAGCCAGAGATTATACGCGCTGTGTAATCAAGTATTCACCGGTTCCGTGCATCACGCGACGGATAGCCTTGTTGATGCCGCCGCGAATCTCTACGCTGTCCTACACTTCCTTGGAGGGAAAGTTGGGGGTATAAATCTATGGCGGAATTGCTTGGATGAGGTCCTGCAGTTTTCCCGGTCCGCTTGGCTAACTTTGCGAACAACATTCCCTACAAGTGCTCAGCTGAGTCATAGGGCCATCGGCTTTTTACGTTCAGCCGATGGCAAGCCATTCAATTCTCTCTTGCACGCCGACACGCCGACTGGTAATCCTTTGACAATAGTTGCACTTAACCTCGACAGGCTAAAATGCGGAATCAGCGCAATGTGTGTGTTGCTAAGGTAACCTCAAAATTCCGGCTTTATACACTTCATTACCTTATCTGCACCGCAGAGCACCCGTGAATCGCCCTGTTAGAGTGCCGATAGGTCATATTGCAGCCTTTTGTTGGTGTTTGTTGGCAAGCACTCCTGATGATGAGGTTGGCTTTAGGAAAATCTCTTTGAAGTGCACTCAGGCTGCTTTAGGGACAAACTCACTTTGATCCACATGTTAGGATTGCTGAATCTGCAGTGGTACCACAAATTTGGATGCAGGCTTGTCGTTTGCTTTCTTGCTTGATTCAAACGTAAGTTCAATATCTTGTCTCGCGTGCATCCATTAGAACCCCATTTCTCAGCACGCAAGACCTGCTAGCCCCACACACATCGAGACTGATCATGATCATCTCGTCTCACCTTGAACAGAATCTTGAGCAGTACGTAAAATGCTTGCTGGAGATCCTACAATTATTCATGTAAATCACAGCTCACAGAGGCATGCATTCCTTCGGTGTGCCTACCATCTGCTTTACTTTTGCCCTGTTGTCGGTGCTGCACTCGGGATTAATCGTCTAATGAAAGCAACCATCACCATTTTATCTCCTCTCTACCTCCATCAGTCACGTACAGAGACGAACTCGGGAGCAACTAGTCAGCTGAGAGCAAGCAAAAAGAGGCGACGAGAGTATGAAGCGGACAATGTGCTCTCAACAACCAATACCATGGTCTGTACGACGATCGATGAATGTGACACGTTGATTGCAGCTCTGGATGGTGAGCGCCTGGACGAATGTTTAAATATCTGGCTGCTCATAAACCTTCCTAGTTGTGAATCAATCTATGTTGAATGCAGAGCTTGCTCCTTCCACCCGCTCCCTTGCGAACCGAGTGCTTCTGTCCATCCTACTGTCACTTCCTTCGATCCCACCTTCAAGTCTCTCATCCGATCCTAGTTTCCACGGGAGGGTGATCAGAAAAGTTCGTGATATGTGTGTTGAAAGTGCACAAGGAGTCTCGCATGCAATGAGCAAAGGCACTGGCCTTGTCCTCCGTTCGTTCTTTAAAGAGGTATGTGAGCCCATTCCTAAAGTGGAGTCGTTGGAACGAGCGATATGCACAGAATTTAGCGACGCGCGACAAACTCCACTCTCATGTTGACCTTCTGTTACATCCTCGTCGACCACCATTCGTCCGAACACTGCCTTTCGTGGAGTCTCTCTCGCTCTCGTCCGCGGAGGAAAGCGCGGAAGAAACGGCAACCCGTCATTCACTTCATCTGGCTTTTGGCAATGGAGACGTCCGCCCAAACACTCCCGAGCTACAAAACCACCCCAAACCACTCAGCCAGAGCTCCTTGGCTCTGGATCAACAAACACCCCTTGATCCACCACGTGAACGAACATTGTCGACCTACATTGAACCGCATCCACAAGCTACAAATGACGCCAATGGTGATCTCCCAATGGAAGTGACCACTTCACCTATTCTCCCTGCAGTACCGCCATTACAAGCCGTGCCCGACGTACCAGCTAGATCATTGTTGACGATCTCCCAAAAAGGACCTGCGCCAACTATATGTGTAGCGCCAATGTTAGTCGACGACTCCGATCACGAAGAAGTGCCCACCATCGATTTGGACACAGACTCGGACACCTGAAGCATATCGTACAATATTATTAGTAGTAAATGTTCCAGACCCCTGGCATTGTGTACAAGCCAAAATCAAGTTCGTAGCCACTTGACTCGGACAGATTCTGCTTCGACTCGCGGATCAGCGCTAGCCTCGTCATCGGAAGCTTCTATCTGCGGGAGGGCCATTGGATTCTGGGCGAGATTCTGGGTCTTCCCGTTGTAGAAGGTCACTGAGTGATAGTACGTCTCAAAAGGACATCCTTACCATGCCTAACAACGAATCCACGACGATGTTTTCCGGATCGAGTGACTTGGCACGTTCGAAAAAGATCTGAGCACGGTCAAGCATATCGCTGTCGATTGATTGTACATCAACCTCGTTTGCGGACCCAGGCTGAGAGGCAAGGACAGAACATATCCCCGCGTAGATGTGAAGTACGGCATTCCCGTGGTAAGGAAACGAGGGTAGACAACTAATATCAAGATATGTCAGCAATAATTCGTAGTGAAGGACTTGAAACCTGAACAATTCCAGCTCGTCGAGGGCCTCTCTATGTCTCCCGGCCACGACATACAAGTGGACGAGTTCACACAGGATTGGTTCCTTCTGTGGTATGACAAAGGGATCAGCAAGACAAAGTGTCGCGTCTTCCAGCGTGTACGAACGTCATCAGGAGAATGCAGCATCATCGCCCTCAGGTAGTCGATCTTAGTTTGGCTACTTTCCGTTCTATGCCCAGAGCAATCCAAGAGTCCGATTGCGAGCATCCATGAGGTCTTCCAGTTAATCTCCTTGCACCTTGCGAGAATTGCCCAGGCTCGGCGAGCGCGGTGCAGGTCACCCCGCTGTATGCTGAGGTGCAGTATATCGTAAAGCCGCCGCAGATGCACACGACGAGAGGTGAGAGGTAAGATATCTCCTGGTGGTGAAAATAGGAATGTGTGGACATTCGGCGGCATGGGGATATGTGCTGAAGCAACAGATCAAGTTTCGACTCTGTTCGTCTCGCAAACGTTACCTGCGGCAACCTGCCACACGACGTAGCCTATACATTTTCTTTATTCCTCGTTCGACGCTCGAGAAGGCAGGTACCTGGTGCGATGCAATCCTTGGACGATGGTTTCAGCTTCGATTCGTCGGTATGGGGCGTACCTACGCCAGCACCCTCCCTGTTGTCTGCACCTGCACTTCCACCACTGTCCTCTTCCTCTCCCGCTGCATCCCACGACCAACTCGATGATTTCGATGACTTCCACACCCCGTTAGAATCCAAAACGCCTTCTCTTGTGCAGGATGAGGATTTTGCAGATTTCGGGGAATTTGGTGAGGTAGGAGGGTCAGATGTTAATTTCACTTTTGAGGAAGATACGACGTTCCGCGAGGAAATGCAAGGACCAGACTTGTCTCAGCTGAACTGGAGGTCTCTCCGTCTAGATCCACTGCCTTCTGCGCAGGACTTGAGTCTACAGATCGAGGAAATCCTTGGTCCGGTCTGGCCAGACAAACTATCCAGTTTGACCAGGGACGAAGATATCAGACAAGTCGAGGGCATTGGTCAGGTACTAACTACTTCAGCAAGGTGCGCCGCATGTTCTTTTACCCGTTCATTCCGTTCATGCCTTGTAGTCGCGAGCTATATTCATCGCTGCTGAATTCACCGCCTCTCATGGAACCGATCAGTTGGGTACGGTCTCGTATACGACAGCAACACTTGATCGCCCTCGGACTTCCTGTCAACTTGGATGAAATGCTTCCCCAAGCTACCGCCAAACCCCTACCGCTTCTTCACATTTCGACTCGACCCGTGTCTGCGCCTCCGGGAGCCGCAAACGGTCCAATCCGGAGTACGCCTCCTTCCCGGAGTAATTCTCGAACAGGGTCGCGTTCAAATACGCCTCAACTTCCTGCACGCTCTGGACCGTCAACAGTGATGCAGCTAAGCCTCGGCCCTAAACCAGTGCTGGACGCGAAGAGAATAGACGATCTTTTGAGTCTCGACACAGGTGGGCCGTTGCATTCGTTGTTTGCATTCCAAACGTGTATCGTGACCATCTCGTAGATCAATTAAACCTGTTCCCCTTGACAAGGCTGGAGAAATATCTCGCAGACCTACGCCTGGAGACAACAAACACGTCTTCACTTTTGACATACCTTCTTCAAACGCGCGATGCACTGCAGCAGGACTCAGAGACGTACAATAGGTTGATTGCAGAGTTGGTAAGCGAGGCTCAGAAAACCAAATCCGGGAAAAGTAGGGTAGGAGTGAAACGCAGTGGAACGTTGAGTTGAGATGATCCCGGAGGATGTATTGGATGGTGTATCACGTGATGTCGTTGTGAGCAAAAAGTTTATCGACAAGCCAATTGAACGAGCTCGGTCGTTCCGCTACTGGCTTATCATGAACGTCGCTCTCTCGGTTCCCTCCACGGTCTCGAGTGTATCGTTCTCATTTCTTTCCACAGAGGACATTCGCAGAATATCCGTGAAACAGATACTGAACCCTGTCCTCCTCGATGACCTGAATAGACCCAATGTGGGCGGTCTGTACGATCCAGCTCTTGGACCAAGTGATCGGCAAGACATGTGAGTTGTCTGACTCTCAGGTTTAACTCTGTGGCAATTGTTTATGCGCAGTTGTGCAACATGCCATCTCAACTACTTCACTTGTCCCGGACACTACGGTCACATCGAGCTACCCTCTCCTGTCTACCATCCTCTGTTCATGGCAAACATGTATAACGTCCTTCGTGGAACTTGTTTGTTCTGTCATAGATTCAAGGCCCGTCGATCCGTGGTGAGAACGGTTTCCTACTTATTATCGTTTACTCAGGCTGAAGGGGCCATTCGGAGTTTAGGTGTGTAAGTACGTCGCTAAACTACGGTTGATGGAGCATGGCCTCCTCGAAGCTGCCCATGGCGTGGACGATATTCAAATCCAGTTGCGCAGCGTCGATGCTACTGATGATAGCCAAGATGAAACTGAGGAGGAATTTGAAAAGCGCGTCGACCTCTACATCGCTATTCATCTTGCTCGTGCATCGAGCAGTAAACGCGATCATTACAAGAATGAACTTGTCCACCAGGCGAGGAAAGAAGTTATACTGGATTTTTTAAGGATAGCCATCTCAAAAACGTGCCAGAATTGTCTGGCGTGAGTACCTTTTCTGCGTGACTTTGACTCCCCTGACGCTGGTGTAATAGACATGGGTACACGTTCCGCAGGGAGGGTTTCACCAAGATTATAGAATATGATCTCCCCGCGAAGCATAAAAATCAACATAGGGCTGTCGGCTTCAGGCGCCCAGATGTACTTCTCGCTCAGCAGCATGCAGCTTTTAGATATCGTCCAAACATAGACGATCAATTGCTTGACGAAGTCGACGATCCCTCGGACTCCGAACCTGAAGGAGATTTGACCTATCCGGACGAAGAAGAAGTGGAAATGACGTCTGGGCGTTCAAAAGAGAAAGAGACGCTACCCAAGTCAGCCAGTGGAAAAGTCAAAACGTTACGCGGACGTAATGAAAGGGTCATGCCCCCAGAGGAATGTCGTGCCCACCTTCGTCGTCTGTTCGAAAATTGCCCGATCATCTGCTCTCTTCTGTTTGGTCGACATGGTCCTTTTGCTCCTCTTTCCCGCCATGGTCTATCATTAGCCTCTCCTGACATGTTCTTCATGGAGGTGCTCTTAGTAGCGCCAACGCGATTTCGACCCCCGGCAAAACTGAGGGACACTCTGTTCGAGCACCCGCAGAATGAACTCCTAGCCAGAGTTCTTAACACATCATACCGTTTACGCGATTTGAATGCTGACCTGGTTGCTGTATCGGCCAAAACCTCGACTGTGGATGAGGCTTCGCGCAGACGTTTGTTGGGGTCGCTTCTTGAAGCGCTGATACAGCTACAAGTCGACGTTAACAGTTTCCTCGATAGTAACAAAAATCCACAGCCACTTCGTCAGGGAAAGCTACCACCTCCCGGCGTAAAGCAGGGTCTTGAAAAGAAGGAGGGCTTATTCCGAAAACACATGATGGTCTGTTTTACGAAGTTCCTATATCTCGATACCGACTCAGCAAGATAATACAGGGGAAACGTGTTAATTATGCCGCGCGTTCAGTCATCTCCCCTGATATCAATATTGAACCAAACGAGATCGGCGTCCCACCTGTTTTTGCTAGAAAATTGACATATGCGGAACCTGTCACTCCTTTGAATGTCCATCAATGTCGTCAATGGGTGATAAATGGGCCGAGGAACTATCCTGGTGCTTCTATGGTGGAGTTTGAAGATGGACGCCTACAATCATTGGTGACTTTCTCGTATGTCTGTATAGTTGACTGAGCCAACCTTATATCAGGATAAAATGACGAAGGAACAACGCCAAGCGATTGCTGATATGCTTTTTACACCACAGGATGCGAACGGTGGTGGACGCAACGGTCTTTCGACAAAAACTCCGTCCATCAATAAAAAAGTTTATCGCCATCTGCAAGACGGCGACATCTTGATCTTGAACCGACAACCAACCCTACACAAGCCAAGTATGATGTGCCACAAAGCCCGCATCCTTCAAGGCGAAAAAACAATACGCATGCATTACGCGAACTGGTTAGTCCCCCTCTGTGCTATCTTTTTTTAAGTTTTCAATTAAATCTTCCTGTGTAGTAATTCCTATAATGGTACGTCTATGTTCACGATCTCCATATTGCATCCCCTGTACTCAATGCAGCTTCTTGCAAGCCGACTTCGACGGTGATGGTAAATGTGTCCTATTTGGTTGTCTCCTAAACCGCTAACGTTTTTCAGAGATGAACATCCATTTTCCTCGTATGTTAACTGGCCGTGCTGTATTCTGGTTGTTCATGATTGTTTCCAGAGAACCCGGTAGCTCAAGCCGAGGCCAGATTCATTGCCAATACAGACAACCAATACCTAGTACCCACATCGGGGAAGCCTCTCCGAGGTCTAATACAAGATCACGTCGTTGCCGGAGTATGGATGACATGTCAAGATACCTTTGTCTCCAGAGACGAGTATTTCCAACTTCTCTACGGGGCCCTCAGACCAGAAAGCGGTGAATCGTCCTCTGATCGTCTCAAGACCCTTCCGCCTGCCATATGGGTACCGAAGCCCCTTTGGACAGGGAAACAAGTAGTGCGTCGTTCCCTACGCCATCCTTCGTATTTAATTACATTGACTAGATTTCCACTGTGCTCTTAAATATCACACCTAATAACGCCGAGGGATTGAACCTGGAGTCCACTTCCAAAGTCCCGGGAAATCTCTGGGGAAAAGGGTCTTTAGAAGATAAGATCGTCATCCTTGACGGTGAACTACTTCGTGGTATTCTTGACAAATCTGCTTTTGGTGCTACAGACTACGGACTTGTGCACTCCGTGCATGAACTATATGGAGCAACTGTCGCAGGGCAACTCCTTGGTATCCTTAGCCGTTTATTCACAAAATTCTTGCAGCACAGGGCCTTTACTTGTCGCATGGATGATCTGGTGTTGACTCCCGATGGGGACCGGAACCGAGCCAAGATCTTGCAGAAGAACGCTAACCTCGGCACGGAAGGCGCCACCGAAAACTTCCCTTCATTGTCCAAAGTAACAAAGGCGGATATTCCTGTTGCGCTTACGTCTCTCCTCGAAGACGTCCTCCGGGACGATAGTAAAATGGCAGGTCTTGATATGACCGTCAAAACCAAGCTGGCAAAACTCACGAAATCGATTGCCGATACTTGCATACCCTTCGGGTTGCTGCGCAAGTTTCCTCATAACCACATGCAGGCAATGACACAGTCCGGGGCCAAGGGTAGCGCGGTCAATGCCCAGCAAATATCTTGTGCCCTTGGTCAACAAGAGCTAGAGGGCCGACGAGTGCCAGTCATGGTCAGTGGTAAAACACTTCCATCGTTCAAATCATTCGAAACGAAGGCAATTGCTGGTGGATACGTAGCGAGTCGATTCCTAACAGGTGTCAAGCCGCAAGAATTCTACTTCCACTGTATGGCTGGTCGAGAGGGTCTTATCGACACGGCTGTGAAAACGTCTCGCTCTGGGTACCTGCAGCGGTGCCTCATAAAACACTTGGAAGGAGTTCGTATCCATTACGACCACACCGTTCGTGGTAGCGACTCTTCTGTTTACCAATTCCTATATGGCGGAGACGGTCTTGATGTCACCAAGCAGAAGCATCTCTTCCAGTTCAAATTTATGGCGGAAAACCAAAATACTCTTCTTAACCTGTATCAACCGAAGAGCATCGCTGGCGCGATCAATGACGAGGACGCAGCGGCTTATATGAAGAGGGTACTGAAGCAGTCCAAGGCACGCCCCAGTAAATACGCCCCAGCTCCGCGGGAGGAGATGGCTCCCGCGCTCGACTTGTTCAGTCCTTTCCGCTATCTTGGGAGTACCTCAGAGAAGTTTGCCGAGTCCATTGAGGCCTATTTGGACTCCGAACCTCCAACCATCAAGTCAAAGACCTCAGAAAAGAGGCAGGCGATCAAGCGCAGACAACATCCTATGAAAGCCCGATACTTCCGCCTTTTGATGAATGTCAAGTACTTGAGAAGCCTTGTTGAGCCTGGAGAAGCAGTTGGCCTATTAGCATCCCAAGGGTGGGTTTCTTCCATGCAAATGTTGTGATATGCTTACCATTCGGCTATAGAGTTGGCGAACCTTCGACGCAGATGACCTTGAACACGTTCCACTTTGCTGGCAAGTGATATTCCTAACTAACCACAGTTTCACTCATCTGCTTCGAAGGTCACGGCGCTGCGAATGTCACTCTAGGGATCCCTCGCCTAAGAGAGATAGTAATGACAGCCTCTCAAAAGCCTAAAACGCCATCGATGACTATGGACGTCGTGCCTGGCATTTCAGACACTGATGTAACAATCTTCTGCAAGAGAGCCAGCAAGCTCGTTCTCTCGCAAATCATCGACAAGGTTACCGTTAAGGAACGTCTGAGCGTTCAGGATGATGCGCGTCGGAGGGAGTTCTCCGTCGACCTCTCTTTCTACCCGGAAGAGGAGTATGTTGAAGCACATGACGTCAGTGCGGTTGAAATCCTTACTGTGTTTGGGGCTCGCTTTCCTTCGACCTTGAAGCGCGAGATTCAACTAGAAATGAAGAAACTGGATGCTGATCTTAGGAGCCAGATAGCACAACTCGGCAAAGGCAAGGCAAGCAAGGAAGCAGTCGTGGGAGAGACTGACGCAGATGTCGACGGTGGAGAAGAGTCTGCTGAGAGGGCGGATGCGGAAAGTGAACAGGGTGACGCCGATGCCGACGACGCCAGGCGTGCGCGCCAGCGCGAGGAACAGGCTTCGTACGAGTCTGATGAGGATAATGAAGAAGAATTCGACGACGCTGCGATAGAAGCCGTGTATGCCTCTGAAGGAGAGGACAAGGCAGATGGTAAAGAAGCCGGCGACAAGACACCAGGTCCTGCCACGCTTCGCGAACAGGTGAAAGTCGTAGCAGACATGTTCGTCAATAGTTTCCATCAAGCTTCGAACTTCAAGTTTTCGGAATCGGCATGTTCATTCAGGCTTGAAGTGGGTATTCTAGTTGGCTCACAGCAGATATTGTTTAACGAACGTTCTAGTTCCCTGCTGATTTCCCAAAACTTCTCTTGGTTGGAATCGTAGAGCGCGCCTGTCGCAAGACTGTCATCCGTGAGATTCCGGGTATTGCTGATTGCTTCAAACTTGCAAATGAGAAAGGAACTGTCCAGGTTTGTCATTCTGTTGTTGGTTTGGAAGTACCCTAATATCTAGGAATACAGCTTACTACAAATGGGTCGAATTTCAGTGGCATCTGGCAATTTGCAAGTGGAACGGGCGACAGTATTATCGATTACGACACCATCTACTCCAACGATATCTATTCTATTCTGAAGACCTATGGCGTAGAGATGGCACGCGCCGCCATCCTGCGTGAGGTTGGGGGGGTATTTAGTGCCTACAAGATAGATGTCGACATAAGACATCTCGAGTTGATTGCCGATTACATGGTAGGCACGCAGTCACAGTTTATGGTCACGAAGCTGATGTATGATAGACTTTTGATGGTGGATACAAGCCCTTCAACCGCAAGGGTCTTTCAACCAATCCGTCGCCGCTTCTTAAGGCGTCTTATGAAACCACGGCTGCTTTCTTGTCGGAAGCGGCTTTGTTTGGTGACTTTGATGACCTTTCGACGCCTTCGGGGAACATTGTGATGGGTCGACCAAACCTGACGGGGACTGGTGTATTCGATGTGGTTATGCCTGTCGCTTGATCTTGACGTAACTAATAATCTTTGGGTGACACGTGACGAATCCATTGTTTGTCGTTATTGTGGTTACCGCTTGCAATTTTTGTGGTCTCACGCGTTCAACGTTCAGCGCTCCCGCCTCGAGGCCAAGGTGATGTCGGCCGTCCGCTGATCTCTATCTTCATCTTGAATCCCTTTGCACCCGTACAATCTCAACCACTGACCATCATGGAGACACGTCGTCGCATGCCACTATATGACCTTCCATTGGAACAATTTCTCACACCTGGCATTGTTACTGGAAGCAAAACGCCACGAAATCACAAACGTCCATTGTCTCCATCGCAGACCACCCCTTTCAACCCTGCTAAGCGCCGTGTCTTGGATGCTGAAGGCATCCCACTCTCCAATAATGCCGTCAAATCCTCTCCTTCACATCCTGTGCCATCTATGCTCTTCAACAGTCACACAGTGACTCCAACTAGGCCGTCGCGACTTGGCAATGGGTATGATTCCTTCTCTGATCCTTGTACAGTCTACTTAAAATTCGTGTTAGACTCGTTCGAAATCATGGGAGTTCCCAAGGGACATTGTCTCCTTTGTCGTCCCACCGGTGTTCGCCATCTCGCGAACTTTACCCTAAGCCGACAATCGAATCATCCACCGACCCGCAGTCGAGGCACTATCCCGGTTTCGACATCTTCCGAGACGCCCAACATCGTCGGGGCTCCCCGGTTCCCAGAGTGCCCCTGCCATCTGATGGCAATGCTCAGGTTGATAGATCTGAGGAGGATAAGGAGAACGTGCCACTCAGCAGGAAGGCGAAGAAACTGAGTTCAAAGAAACGTCTTTTGTCTGGTCTCGATGGTTTGGATCCTGTGCAAACGAGCAAGGTTGTTCATCCTGAACGAACGCCTTTTTCTGCACGCCAGGCTCCACGATAGTCCATCGTGGATCTTTCTGGCTCTGGGAGCTTTTCCGCGTGGGCGAGCCCAATCGCGTTAAAGGAAAAGAAAATAAACGTTCGGAAAGCGACAGAAAACAGTCAAGGAATTCATCGGACATCCATGCAATATCGATGTTGCAAAGGAAACGCCGGCAAACCTGGTGTGTGTAGGGATGTTATGACGAATCTACGGAGTATGTCCATGTTATCATATGCTGTTAATCGATTTGTACGTCTCCTACGAGACCGTAATGTTATGTTAAATTGGATACAAGTGCCAATATATAGTCACGTCGTGGATACAACTGGGAACGCAGTCTGGTTTGCTTCGAGCGTCCCCGATGCTTGGCTTACGTCTGCTTGAGTGCTAATGATTGACTGCTTTGGGGGTTAAGCCAAGATTTCACGAAAGGACCCAGCTGTCCAACTTTGATATCCATAGACAATAAGCTAAATGATACCGAGATATTGAGTGGTGATCAAACACGGTTTATTCTTGACGGGTGGTAATGCAAACTTATTAGCAGCAGCGTACTCAGCATTAATATTCTGCCGCGGCGCGTACAAACAGAGCGAGATGATTACATAATGCATCGTCTTGAAGTCCATCCACGACGACGAAACGTTGAACAGCCGAGTTGGAATGGAGTTTCCTGTCATCAATGCGATTCTACTCGCCTTGCTATCATCCGTCGTGACGGCGCAGTTTGGATTTTTCGATCAGATGTTTGGGAGTCATCAAGGCCAACAGCAAAGACAACAGCAGCCACCGCATGGGGGTTCGCAATGGATTGCGCACGCTGACGCAGGTACGTGTGCATTATCAGTCTGTCTGATGAGACATCCATGCAGTTCTGCAGTTCCATGTTCCTTGTATTTGTGTCCAGATAGTCTGGTCTGCGTTGCCCGGCCCTCGGAATGTCCATGTCCTCGTGAGGAGGATATCAAGTGCATCGTACCCGACGCGGAGGATGAAGGTGGCACAGTGGTGTGTGTAAGAGGGGCGAGTGGGTGCGCAGCTGTTGAACGTTTAGCGTCAGCGTTGATATGATCGAGTACTGTTACTTTGACACGGAAGTAATCACCCCGCCGATCCCAAACTAGTGCTGATTATGTAATCAGAAGGTTAAGGCTTGCACGAAACTGCCACTTGCAAGCGCAATGGCTACTCTCCGACCGACAGTACGTGTCTCTCAACCACTGTTTTACTACTCGTCTCAGCCAGAACACCTAGGCAAAGCTTCCGCCAGGCGCCAACCGCATCCTCTTCGTCAAGAACCTCAACTACCAGATCACTGGCGAAGACCTCTATGACCTCTTCGGTCGCTACGGGAGCATCAGGCAGATTCGTATCGGGAATGAACCAAAAACAAAGGGTACAGCGTTCGTTGTATTCGACGATGTGATGGACGTGAGCAACGGATTCCCTTATTGGCGGTTTGCTCTGATCCATGTATGCAGGCGAAGAATGCCCTAGATCACCTGAACGGGTTCCATTTACAAGAACGGTATATTGTCGTCCTTTACCATATGCCTGCCAAACAAGATGCTGCAGCAGCCAAGGCTGACTTGGCACGGAGAGAAGAAGAGCTCGTACAGCTCAAGAAAAAACACAACATTGGAGATGACTAGTTGACTAACCAAAAGTGTCTCACACATTCATACTCTGTAGCTGCTGCGCGTGATTACTATCCATATTGCATCCCACTGTATCTATGATGCATAATAAGTGTCCTATTTGAAACCATGAATTGATATCCGGAATGCTAAGGAAATCGAATGCAACGTCCGTCGCGTTAGTTGAGGAGAATAGCAAGTCGTCCTACGTAACAGCGCCTGGATAATCAGCCCAGCCCACTGCACTTTGGGCATTTCTTGTCTATTTGTGGCGCTGAATTGAACTATAGTCATCCGCAAGTTCTGGAATCGAACGAGTCGCGTACCATATTGCTGTGGGTATTGGTGGCTTGGTTGGATAGTATTCGTGAGTTCGACAGACAATAAGCGTAAATGAAACACCTACTATTGCCAACATGATTGGGTGCATTGCGGTGGAAGACAGTTGTGGGAGTGCCTGGGGCTAAACTTGCAGTTACGAAGATCGCATTTGATCTAGAGGGCGTTAGCCACGTCTCCACGACGCATAGGCTGACCCACTTCTTCATCCGGCTATTCAAAATCATGATGAGCGGCAACGAAAGCACGAAATATCATGTCTTACTAGGGTTACAACATGTCCACACCTGTCATAGGTTGCTTAGAGTGTGCTTTTTCGTAGAGAATGTAGGGTGGACTCACGCTTTATAAGTGTTCCGCACTCTTCATATCAGGAAGAGGGCATGAGACTCGGCAGCACGGGTTGAACGTACTACGCACCTTCTCCAGTAACACATATCGACCACTGAATGAGAGGGTAGCATGCGAGTCCGTCGTTTTTATACCTCGAGACATGGTTCTCTCACCTGCTTACACGAGGTCGTCTACATGCCCGACATGGGGAACCAGGCAAGACTGTCTGTTCACGTCATCCGTCCTCCGGCAGTAAGAAAATCAATTCAAAGACGGTCGCACGACCTGGAGCAGTGGATCCGGATGGCGGCAGTAGGCCAAGGCTCGCGCCTATGGATATTGTTGCCGGAAACGCCCATGTCGAAACTCGTCAGAAGACAACACTTCCATAACGCATCCACAAAGTAGGCCCTGGTGGCACCATATGCGCAGCTCCTTCTGCAAACGCGGGCAATGCTGAAACAGGTATCACCCTTTCGCGCATTCCCAGCTGATGAATCTCACCGGCCAGGTAGAATATTTGAGCATGTGAAGAGATCGAAACAGTTCCTTTGACAGTGCTTGCATATATATCTTTGTTTTTCTTCTTTGGTGGGGGTGAGGAACCGAAGTCGATCTCATGGTATTTGTGAGGAAGTCTGTGTGTGTGCGACCTGGTGACAAATGTTTTACTTCCCCCGCATGGCTGCTCTCATCAACTCTATTCCCTGATCCTCAGCCTCCGGATATAACCTCGACTGTGATTACCATTCCACCACGGTGTAATTCATCTCGCGAAGGAGTTTTGAGATCATCATCTCGTCGTGTTTGAAGTTTGCCGCACCATCACCTGCGACTCGCGAGACCGTCTCAACTATGGTCCGGTCTCCCGCTTACGGATCTGAATGACATTTATACTACGAAACTCGTGTAGAAAAGACACGCAGATCCCTGCAGATCCTCGTCGCAGTTTCAGAGTGTTTATCACAACCAACTGCGTTCCTGTCTCGTCACTCTTGTTCTCCCTGGCATCGATCAGCATAGGTTCGCTAGTCAGAGCCTAGCTACCGTATCCTGCAGTACAGCCGTGTCTGAGGCGTCAGTCACCCAGGCTCGTGGTGCCTTGAATTCCGAGTCAGGGTCAAGTTAGTATCTTTCTCTTGCAACTTTAACCCTTGGATGAAAACCCCGTGGACGTCAGATCGATTGAATCAATAGCTTGTATCATGATCTATTGGTTTCATCAGCCGGCAACTCCGGAGAACGACCTCCCGTCGGCTGTTGCCTGACTCACGGATATTCACATAACGCCTAGCACCTTGAGGATGATTAACTTGGGGGGAGAGATATAGATATTGACAGGGATCTGGGCGTGTCCGAGGTTGCACTCTCCAAGCAATATAGCTCACTTCAGGTGGATGGTACTAGTCCCCGCCACGCGCAGGCCGCCTCTCTAGTCGGGCCTGCAAAGGGTACTCCGTGGATTCCGATTACGCCTCCACGGGAGACCCCATTCCGCTGACCGCATGATTTACCCCTTTCGCTTCACATAGTTCGCTTCCGTGCGCGAACGTTGCGAAACAGGGCCCGAAGGCAGTGAGGATCGAAACCCTCGGCGACCTCCTAGAGTTAAATCACGACAACGATCCTTGTTTCCCTTTCTGGTCCGCTCCAAATGATAGTCCGCCAGTGGCCGGTTTCACGCAAGTTCTCTCTATCAGCGTTCGTCCGCCAACCAAGTTTCATTCGATTACACCCCAGTTTCGTGGCATCTCTATGTCTTCAACTTAGATGCGGAAGTCGTCGGATCAAATTTTGCTTCGCCGTAGACAATATAATATGATCGAATGTCATGGGCTCAAGTGATTTATTAGTACGGAAGCTACCGTGTGCGCCGCCACTAAGGCCGATTCGAATCCACCGTGGGATGCCTTCTACTTTGCTGCGGCAACGTATGAGCCCTAGTACGACAGAGTGTGTCGCATAAAACAACCAGCCTAACTTATAGTTGGGTTATGCCTGTCGGACCCGCCTCTGCTGCTTTTCTCGGAATATAGAATAATGGTACTCAACAAGATCACTGAACACAGGCATGTAGAGAGATACCAACACCACAACGATAAAGGACATCAAGGATACATAACGAAAGAGGCGAGAGGTGAAAGTCGCTATCGAATGATACCACATACTACCTGGCCAGAATACGTGCTAAATAAGTTCCGCAGCATTGACCGGCATCTCATCCTGGAGTATGTACTGAGGGTGATTCATTGTGACGGCAGTCGAATGACTTACGATTTGGGTGCTGTAGAATTGTTCTGCAAGAGAGGTGTGACTATGAGGGCCGGAGAACGAGAAAAATTGGTCTTACCAATGTCGCGGAGGATCCGTACGTCGTCGACCGTCACAAACTAAGAAATCCTACGTGAGAAGTTGACGAAGAGGAGAGGTGTGCAACGTACATTGATAGCAACACCTTTCCTGCCAAATCGCCCAGAACGGCCAATTCGATGAATGTAGTTCTCACGATTCCTGTGAAAGACACAGTCAGAAATGCGCCTGATGTCAAGGAAAAAGCGGTTACGCTGGGAGATCGTAATTGATGACGAGTGAGACCTGCTGAACATCGATTCCTCGGGCCCACACGTCAGTCGTAATAAGCACGCGCCTACAACAGTTATCTTGAGATATTTCCAACCACGCGGGTATATGACTTACGATGATCCCCCGCGGAACTCCGCCATGATAGCGTCTCGCTCTTTTTGCACCATCTCACCGTGCATTGAGGATACAGTGAAATTAGCGGCTCTCATCTTCTCCGTTAACCAGTCAACCTGTTAAAATGATAAGCCCAATTGATAACATTTTAGCCACAGACTCGAACCTTTCGTCGCGTGTTACAGAAAATCACGGCTTGGGTGATGGTGAGTGTGTCGTACAAATCACATAGCGTATCGAATTTCCAGTCCTCCTTTTCAACAGCGACGAAGAACTGCTTAATCCCCTCAAGCGTCAATTCGTCACGCTTTACTAGGATTCGGATGGGATCCGTCATGAATTTCGTTGTCATCTCCAACACGTCGTAGGGAAGCGTAGCGCTCAACAAGACGACTTGTGTTGCTGGAGGAAGATAGCGGTAGACGTCGTATATTTGATCCTTAAATCCCTTATTTAGCAACTCGTCCGCTTCGTCAAGGACGAGCATCTTGATGTTCCGCGTCCGGAGAGCTCTTCGGCGAATCATATCAAAGACACGTCCTGGAGTCCCTGACACCACGTGTTGCCCGTATTCCAGCTTCCGAATGTCCTCACCGATGGATGTCCCTCCAATGCATGCGTGACATTGGACGTTCATATAGTCACCAAGAGCAAGTACGACGGATTGAATTTGAGTAGCAAGTTCTCTTGTCGGGGAGAGAACAAGTGCTTGGGTTTCGCGCACAGAAACATCGATGGATTGGAGGATGGATATCGAGAAAGTTGCAGTTTTACCGGTTCCCGACTGGGCTTGAGCGATCACGTCGCGTCCTTGAATAATGGGTAATATAGCGCGTTGCTGGATAGCAGAAGGCTTTTCAAAGTCTGGAGGAGGGAATGAGATTTGGAGAGGAAGAGTGGAGGTGGAGACAGACTGTAAGCGTAGATTCCTCGAAGAAGGTCCTCCTTCAAGTTAAGGTCGTCGAAAGTCGACACGACTGAGACGGCCTCTGACGACTCGAATATCAGTTTCTGGAAAAACATGTCAACTATGCATCCAGGCCGCCCCAAAATACCGACTTCACCTCGTCTCCGGGGTTGATGCCAGACATTTTCGGCGACTTTTTGTGGAGGACAGAATGAACGGATGGTGGTGACGGAGTTTGAAAGTGACCCAAACGTGCCAGGACTGGACTTTGTTTTCACGCTTTGCATGAAAGGTCATGGACTCCATCATTGAAACACAACGACAGACCCACGAAGAAATCGAGCGCTACGAGATAGCGCTATATTCTCTCCTGTCCCGAAACCAGCCTACCCATGAAGTCAGGTTGCAGACGGAGCATAAAGCAGCTCAAGCGCTGAGCCGCATTTCTTCTCGTGTGGCCTCACTTAAAACCCAGTATGATGACGAAGACGCCCGCAAGGCTGACACCGATGCGCTTACTGCGCCAGCTCAACCAGGTGACCTCTCCGAGTTCTACGCGCGGTTGGTTAAGATTCAGGACCACTACAATAAGTATCCTGATGTTGCGGCAGGAGCCTTCGAATCAGAGCTCGCTGCTCTTCTTGAGGAAGGGAATCAGGATGGAATAGACGAGGAATTCGAGGAGGAGGACCGTGCGTACCAAACCATATGGCTACCTGTGACTTCATTCATCACTTGTTCAGCTGTATCGTTGATGTTCTCCGGAGAAGAAGTATATGGGAAATACGTCGACTTGCACACGAACCACACCGCCTACAACAATTTGAAGCACATCACAAAGAGGCTGCCCTACCTGCAGTACTTGGATGTTCTTCTGGCAACTCAGAACGGCACACTGCACAACGAGCTTCCCAAGCAAACGCGGAATTCCAAAGAATACGAGGTGTAAGTGTAGTCTTGTCGTCAGGTATAACCACCATACTCAGCTCCTCTTAGCTATATCCGGAATTTGCACGATTACCTGTTATCCTTCCTCAAGCGGACCCAACCACTCACGGACATAGACTCAAAACATCGGGAGGACGAAGCTGAGTTTCAGAAGAAATGGGAAACGGGCGAATTCGATGCCGACTGGGAAGATCAAAGTAGCAAGCGTGTGCCCTCGGAGGAAGCAGGAGGCATATGGTGCTCCGCATGTGAGATACTTCTTCGTAGGCGTCATACGTACATTCATTCCATTGGTCACAGGCCAAAAAAGCTACTCCAAGCAAACGGTGTACGACGCACACTTGACCTCGAAAAAACATGTCAAGGCGATTGCTAAGCAAGCCGCCTCCAATGAGCCGCCCCAAAATCCAAACGGCGTTCATACATCCCCTACAACATCTTCCAACGATGCAAGTTCATGGCGGTCCAGGTTACGAAATGCTGCGCTTTTCACAAATCTTTCCGCTTCTCTACTTGCCATGCTCGCTCTCACAATCAATGAAACGAAATCCAACGTGGAACGCCGCTTCTCTCTGACTGCACGCGAGCGTGAGCAGGAACTGCTTGAACAATCAAAACCTCCCGTCGTTCCCACGAATAACGGAGATGGCGCAGGCGAGGAGGAAGAGGAAGAAGAACGGATTTACAATCCACTCAAACTCCCACTCGGTTGGGATGGAAAGCCGATCCCATATTGGCTGTATAAGCTGCACGGTCTTGGCGTCGAGTACCGATGCGAGATATGTTCCGACCATGTGTACATGGGAAGGTACGAGGGATCTTCTAGTATTTTGTGTGAGAATTGCTCATGATCAATTTGCAACAGGAAAAACTTTGACCGACACTTCCAGGTACTTGCCCCGGGGTCGATGTTGTTGGATTATGCAACTTAATTATCGTTCACAGGAATCCCGACATGCTTTCGGTATGCGAGCTTTAGGTCTGCCGAACACGAAGCATTTCCACGAAATCACTCGCATAGAGGATGCGCTCTCACGTGGGTTTATTTTCTTTTGCAGCTCACTTGTAGCCAACTAAAACCGATGATTGCCCCTAGTCGCAGAAAAGCTTAAACGTGAAGGAAAGCACGAAATATTCGAGCAGGAGACGATGGAAGAGCTTGAGGATGACGATGGTAATGTATACAACAAGAAGACATACGAGGATTTGAAGAAGCAAGGGCTTATTTAGTTATCCTCCTGCTCGTTGATGTCGTTTGCTTGTACTCCATTGCCTATCTCCGTATTTTAATTCCGCCTCTCCCAAGGAACAAAATCTTTATTGGACTATCTCGCAGGTCCAGAGGTATTAATATTTCTGCGCGTCATTGGCTCAGGAGTAATGGGTATGGGAAGGTCAGCTGCATGAGAATAGAGTTCTTCGTCTGATGACGGGCACGATGACAAGGGCGAGTCTCCTGCTGAATCGAAGGGATTTGCGAGAGCTGCCTCCAGCAATGGAGGTGAAATCACCAAGCTTCCCTTGTCGATTTCTACAAGCTTCTTAGTCTAGCCATTCGAGACGAACGACGTCGAAGTGACAACTCACCAAGTTTGTCCCACCAATGCGAATCATCTGAACTCGGGGCTGGTACTGTCACATAGCACTTCAGGGACATGGCAAATTTCGAACCATGAAGCCTTACGATCGTCCGTCTCGGATGGCAAGGCAAGACCCGCAATTTTTTCTTCGAGCATCTCACCAGGAACAGCAGCCAAGGTAGTCTCAAGTAGCAAACGAGAGAGTGCGGCGCGTTTTACCGTATCAATAATCCGCACTTCAGTTCGGAATAGCGCGAAAACTACACGAGTAAGATTTTTCAAGGTCCTGTGGTGAGGAGAGATTTCAAGTAAATTACCTGGTCGGTGATCAGAACCTCGGAGCTCAGCTCGCGAATAAACGGACAAGTCTAGGCCGCCTTGAAACAAGATTCGGTCTGGAAGGCGAGTGAAGCGTGACAAAGATGAGGGTGACCGAGACTACATACCAGTCCAAGCGGGTATCCGCATTTTCTCGCTCGAGTCATAGTTGTCTGTCCCGACGTCATACTTGTATGTGGGAGGGAATAGCAATGGCCCTTCATCGTACCCCGCAAAAGCTTCGCCGGTCTCAATCGCAAACCTTAGCTGTGCATACGTTTTGTTCTCGGTATCTCCCTGAGAGGGGGCGGTGCCTACCTGGTCTGACCCAACAAGTGGATCATAATATTTCTTCGTCACGAGAGACCTGACGCTTTCATTGGAAAGGTCAATGCGATAGTTGGTGTCAGCGAGCCAGATAATATTGCTGCGGAACTTTCGTGAGGAAATATCCCTTCCCTCGTTCACGAACGTACTCGTGGCTTATGATTGTTTTCCCTTTGAGGAAGTGCAGTCCTCTTGTAATTGTCCAGAAATCAGCGTTGCGTTCATCAACGTTGGAGTGTCCTGCAGCTAGATGGGCAGTGACAAAGCAGAAGCTGGTGTCGTGGTAGTCCAGTCGAACGCCAATCCCCCCTTTGTTTCCTGATATTCCTCGCAAACCCGTCTGATCAAAGGATCAACGCACAGCCTCGATGCAGGTGATTAAACCCACTTTCCGAGTAGCACCTTCGACATTGCGAATTACAGAGGTCAGCTCTGATTTAACTATAACGAAAAGAGCGGTGCCGACCAACTGCGAGTAAAACATTACCTCGGAGTGAATAAATAAAATTTGGAATTAAATACCTGCTCGCTACGCAATAGCACGTATTCCCCCGAGGTCCTCGACCGGCCATTAATTGTTTCCATGATCTTATGTTCCCATACCCGCCTGTATGCGTTCCGTCATAAGCGAGTCGAGTGGCTCAAGTAATGTCAGGTACCTTTTTTCCGGGTCGGTCTGGATAATCTGTTGGGCAGTGAGGAGCACTATCTCTTGGAAGCCCAAAACAAAGATATCTGGCCTATGGAACTGGTCATTAACGAAGCTTTTCTACACGACGTGAAATCTTACTCGAGAAGGTCTACACCGGCGAAATAGTCAGAACCACCTCATCAAGCAAGCTGTTCATTAACTTGACTCACTATCTCGAGGGAACAACCAAGGAATCAAGCTTTCCGATGGAGACTGTACACTGCATGTTCACGTCAACGGAAGTGAGAATAACATTCTTTGGTTTACCCTGCCATTTACATTCCAGGTGCCGACGAATATGGTACATGGGCAGGTGGAAGAATACTCTGATACTCTGTAAGCTTTGAGTTCAGTAACAGTAGCAACTGCAACATCTGGGTAACCGACCGTTCGCGCAGTGTCTTCCGAACCATATCATGAACAGGGTCAAATATGTTTACTTGTGTCTGGTTGTTGAGGTTGCCCTGTTACACTTTAGAAATTTGTTCAAGAAAAAGGTGTCCGAGAACCTACGAGGAACATGTCAATCGCGATCTGCTTGTTCTTGTCCTGAAAATTATTGATGTACGCCCTTGATACGCTCTTCGTTGCATCAGAGAGAACGCCTTTGGAAGAAATCATTCCGCGCCTCTTGAGATTAATAAGCCAAGGAGGCCTACCCGCTAGTGTCCGTTTTCCAGTCCGCGTGAAGCTCGTATTCAGAGCACCAGTACCAGCATATATACGCGATAGTGCGTCACCATTTTCTGCCCAGAGTTCCCTGTGGTGTGCCCAGAGAGCATTGGCTTGTAACCATTCGCGATGGACAAGGCCAAGGAACTGATCGATCGCTTTGCGTGAAAGGATATCTTGTATGAAATTGGTCCGGTCCAAGCTATATTAGAAGAAGTCAAAAAGGAATAAATAGGATTTGAATCTACGTTACCAATCCAGACAATTTGTCCTGAATACTCCATGTTGTTCCGTGATCATTTCACTCGTTGAGGCATCAGTTAACGTGAATCCGAAGCGATCCATGTGATCAGCGATATCTTCCAAATGTCTTTGAATCATAAGAATGTGAACAAGCGATGAGGTAATCGGCTTACCCAAGTTCCCTTACAATACTATCATGACCACCGATTCTGACAGCGTTATGGAAGTCATAATGTGTGATGCTGAGCTGGTCACCCCAAATTCCTTTGGCTTGGTACAGATGCTTTGCATATGCTGCTGTTAGGATGGCCTCGTTCTCCTTTGTGCCGAGTAGATTAATTGCATGTGTCGCCCCGTATTCTTCTGTGAGGTGTGCGAAGTGACGCTCGAATGCAGGTTGTGATGCATGTGGACGAGTTATTTGAATGCGTTGACCGAATGTTTGTATTCCCTGTTGTTCCCAAAACACTGTACTCAAAAAGGTGAGACGAAAATGCAAGCAAGCGGTGAAATAGCATACAAGGAACGCTTCCTCGAACTTGCGTGTAACTCACGCAGTGCTGGTCTGTACTCAAGATCGTTTCGGTCTGCGAACCCTACTTAGAGACAGGTTAAATGAATAGATTGTTTGTACACTCGCCTCTACAAAGTTTGCGGTATTTCCGTCGTCATCGACGCCTCGGGTATTGAAACGGGTGCCTGCTCTCTTCCACCCGAGGCGTGATATTAGCGACAATGTGGCAACCACGGGAGCGCCGTTGACAGGCGGTGCTGGAAGGGCCATAGTAGACACTCCTACGTACCCCTGTATGGCAAGAACCTAAAATTCGCGTAGGATTCAGATGTCATCAAGAAAATGAAGTGGTATTGCACACAATGAATTGGCATCGATCAAGATCTTGGCGCTCGTGTGGATCGAGTTTCTCCCGAAAATCAAGTAAACTTCGGATGATGTATTCGTTCCAAACGAATCGTTCATCAAAGACTCCGATATCATATTGTATGCGACTATCTCGAGACAACCGTACAGAGAGCCGTGTCGATAAGTCCCACTGTGGATCCAGGGCGTAGTAGAAAGAACCAGAAGATAGGATCTTTGTGAGTGGCATGCACGGATGTTCGAAGACCGCAGTCGAGTTGAGGGTTTGTGGATACACTTCTCTGCTTGACATTGTGTCCACCATATTTTCCGGATTGACGAGTGAGTCTTGAGAAGTGGAGAAATCGTCCCAGGAGGACGATGTCAGACAATAGAATTGGACTTCGTGGATCCTTGCAACCTTCTCCGGAAGTGATTGAGATGGGCGAGTGTTCCCTACTTCAGTAGCCGTAGTGATCACTGCAAGGAATATGTCTAGGTCCATGGTGAGTACGCGCCAGCGATACGACGGTACGTGTACGCGCCATTTTCTACCGAGATGAGTCCCAAACATCCTTTCACAGTGCGGTGTGTTAACCTGATTGTACCATTAAGATTTACCTGATCCCCAGGCAGAAATTCAACCACGACTTGACTCGTATTGGCTGCCGCCGCGCGAAATATAAGTGCCCTGTGTGGGTGTCCAAATCTCCCCTCGCGAGAGTCTGTCAAGAGATAGAGAGTCCGGGGATTGTGACCAAGGTAGAGATGCATCGGTACGAAGAGGCAACTTGGATCTGGGCTAAAACTCGTAATGAAGTTCACGCCAGGCTGCAGAAGCAGATAAAGCAGATAATCCGATACGTACGTAGGGTCACACGAGTTGTAATGGTGAAGAAATCTTGCAGGGCAAGCTATATGCACAGCGCCCCACGGTTGTTATGTACGTGATTCCGCAGTTTTAATCTGAGGGGTGCCGGTGGACATTGGGCGGCGCTGACCTCGATTTCCGCAGAAATGTCTGCACACCTACGCGATGTGTAGCACTACGTAGTATATGAAGCAGCCTTGTGTACAAAACACATGCTCGCGACTGAATGCAAACTCGTCCGCAGAGGCACTCTCATTCGTCGACAGGACGGTTACATCCAGTGCTCGGATTTCGTCTGGATGAGAGCACGGCACCACCGTTTGCCACCCCTCTAAGAACTTCTGGTGAACGTCGCGGGAACCGGGTTTGCTGAAAAGATGCAGGATCGACCTCAGGCTGAGAGATGTAGCTCGAGTCATTTGGGCTACGTGGTGGGGGTGAAAGGAAAGGCGAGTGCAGCGGTGATGTCGAAGGTGATGGGAGCGAATAAGCGAGAGCTGAAGCTGAGGCTGGAGGAGTGATCAATCCATTTGACTTGTCCAGGGCCAGAATTCTGTCCTTGGAAATGACTGAAAACATGGATTTGAACAGTGAAGATTTTGAGCGTTGGGCGCCAGCAGCGGCAGACGGATCTACAACGTTGCCTGATGGTGCTTTTTTTAAGTTAGAGCCCGAGACATGGAAAGGAGAAAGGTACCCGAAGATGTAGGAAGAGCATGGTCATTAGCGCTCAAGCTCAAGAATAAGAACAATGGGACAAGCCAGACACAAAGCCCAAAGAAGGTTGCGATGTCTGCGAAACCAGGTGCGGTAGAGACCGAAGCACGATGCCTATAGGTCTGTCTCGCATCGCGAGCAAGGCGAGAGAAATGCATGAACCACAGAAAGTGATTCACGATAGCCATCGCGCACGAAGCAATGAATGAAGCGGAAGACAGCGAGATGAGGGGCCAATGGGTGGAGAAGTTTTGCAAGTATACTATGTGACAGATGATTGAGAATATCGTCTGGAGCAGGGGGAGAGAATCGGTGACATAAAGCAACACGTGCAGGGTGATGATAGTCTAGAAGCTCGGATGAACGGAGTCCTCGAGAGAGGGAGGAAGGTGTACAGACATGTGTTCCTCTCTGACCAATCAGCTTGGCAAGACGAGAGTGTTCTTCAATTAATTCCGAGATGTAGAGCAATCCGCTAGCTTGAATTCAATCAGACGAGCAAGAAGCCGCCGAGGGTAGCGTGGACCGACCGAGAGAAAGGGTCACGAACACGAAAGCAGCCACAGCAGCGACATAACTGAAGGGGGAGAGGCATGAAGGACAGAGCTGTGAAGCTGAAAAGACACACACCCAAGATAGTGAAGCAAAAGCATCGATGGCTGGTTGACACGGCGGCCCTTCTAGAAGAGGTGGATGCTTGCCGCGAGTGTACTTGATTGGGGGCAGGACCGCCACCGCATCAACTTTGATTCAAAACATGTACTAGACTACGCTATGTCCGATAGGCGCGAAGCATCGCCCCACATGCGACGGAGCGAACCAGTCCGCAGAGCATGCATTAAAACCCTCTCGTTCGATCTGGGTCCTCGCCATTCGGTGGATCAGCGTGGATGCTGCTGTCCGCCTGGTTTAAGATGGACCACGGAAGAAGAGAAAAAAGGGCGACGAGATGTCTTCATGGTTCCTTAGGGCAGGTCGACCCTGGCCGTTCCCCGTCCCACGTGAACACATTCGAAAGATGGGTCGGTGCTTGTTTCTCAGCCAGCTGTTTGCCTGATGCAACCGCCGACTTCTGCAATTCCCGACTTCTACTACTCTCTCTTCGCCTTTTATGAGCCTGCCTTGACCATCATCGGCTTCGTTGGGGCCCTGTGCGATCCCGAAACGGTATTCTTGTTTCCCCTTATCTTCATCGGCGATACCGACATATTATATTCCCCAGACCCATAACACTCAGGCTCCATGGCCAGCCGGCAGCCCCCCTCCTGCCGTTCTGCCCAAGGCTTCCATTGTAACAGTCATCCAACTCGCGCACGTCTGTGCCCTCATGGGTCTCCTGAATATCTTCGTCCTCACCGCTGCTAGAAATCACTTGGCTTCGCAGCCTGCACTCCAGGAAAAGATCGTCCGATCGTTGCTGATCCCTCTTCTCCTCGGGGACGTTTTACATCTCTATGTCACGCTGTGGGCCTTGGGTGAAGACCGGTGGGATGTTACGCAGTGGAGTCCAATGCTTTGGGCGACGGTAGTTTTGGGGGTCAGCTTGATGATACCAAGGGTCATGTGGCACCTCGGTATATGGAGGTACGTAGATGCCAGGGATCAGGCTCCTGCATACCCAGCAAGCTCTAAATCAGGCTCACGCTCGCAGAAGAGTTGAAGATTTATTTCCTCATTTAACGCACATAAGTTACTATATAGGAGACCGCCCGTTTCTTGTATCACTCAACATTACATGCCATGTGCACAGGGTATTCGTCTTTTCCCCTTCGACTCGAGACGTCCATCTACACGGCATGTAGTCAATAAGGACTATTCACAACGCTCGAATTGCTCTGCAAACTGCCCATCGGAGCAAGCGATGTTCTGGTTGGCCTCTTCAGATTTTTCTTGTTAATTGCCAACACGTTGTTCTCCAAAGCAACAATCTGAAAGTCTGTTGAGAACGAAAATCACCTTCAAAGAAACAGATTCGCTTACGATCTCTTTGTCATCTCCAAACTTGAAGTTGTCCTGCACCACGTTATCCTCGTACTTCTTGATCTCGTACTTGTCAAGTTGCCCCTTCTTAACCTTCCTAAAGTCCCAAGCTATCACATATTGGCCGGTCGATGTCACTATGGCATTTTCTTCTTGG
This sequence comes from Boletus huronensis, assembly GCA_038093155.1. Taxonomy (NCBI): domain Eukaryota; kingdom Fungi; phylum Basidiomycota; class Agaricomycetes; order Boletales; family Boletaceae; genus Boletus; species Boletus huronensis. The sequence goes on along the minus strand of JBBPRS010000069.1, from coordinate 10,693 downwards.
CCTTCCCCCTGGTTGAACCTAGCAAGAAACATTATTTTTTGTACCGCCTGACCTGGGTTCGGAATTGTACCTACCGAGCGGGGGAGAAACTGAGTTCGTGGTTCATGTATGCAACATGTTCCGCACGCAATGTCAGTCGTCGTGGCATCGGCTTCGCGTCTGCAGGGAAACTGCGATCAAAGCCAAGGGAGCCGGCATATCTGCCCTCGCCAATAAGAGTCTCGATAAGGAGCAAATAGGTCTTCGTTGTTGCGACTATCCATCGTCCGTTGGCAGTAACATCAATACCAATGATAGGATCTCCAAGAGGTGGTAATGCTGTCTTTGCATTCTTGCCGATGCAGTCGAAGAGTCTGATATCACCCTTCTCACTCGCTACAGCGAGTTTTCCGCTGGCCGTAGTTGCAACGCCGGAAAACTTGTTCTTGCTGACGTACTGTTTATATTGACTATCGACCATTTTGTTTCCAGAGATACGCGGGTCGATACGGAAGAGCGCGTTGTGCGATGCGCCAACAAGAGTCTGCTCTCGAGTCGTTTGGGCAAATTTGTTATCGGGCGCCATGTGGTCGACCGTAATATCCTCGTGGACTTTCCACTCCTCTACGACTTTTCCACGTTCAATGTCCATGTTATACAACGAGTGGGGGTCAGAAGGGTTCATTAAAATCATTTTCGTGTCTTGATCATGTAGCATAACCTTCCACACTGATCAGTATATTTCTACTCGGATACGTTGGAATGAATCTACCTCTCGGGGTTTGAACTCCTTCCCTTTGGCAGTCGAAATCTTGCTAATGGTTGCAAAATACTTCACTTGATTGTCACCAGTGTGAGAGAAGACGCCGATATTGTTCCCCCGCACAACGTATGAGCGATCGCCTTTATATCCAACCGTTAACATCGAGTTGCGCTCTCCCGAGAGCCTTGGAATGGAAGATGGGTCTTCCTCATCTTCCTCTTCGTCGCTTCGTTCTGTGACAATCAGGAACACGAAGCTACTTTCAAAGAGCAAAGGAGCCACCTTCATCAGGATCGAGCTCGGACAAAACCTCTTCTTCATCTCCCTCCTCGTCTTCTACATCACGCATCTCCACATCTTCGGAAGTGGAATTCATGACATACGCTTGTTCGTCCGGCTAATGCAAGTTTAGGATATGCTGTCAACCGATACCAAGGTTAGCTTACCTTGATTTTAGTCCAAGGTACGCGATGTAGTGTTTCCCATGCTGCTTTAGTAAAGGCTGTCTTGAACCTTTCATATTCCTCTGAAGAGGTGAACTGAAACGCCCAGCTTCCGAAAGTTCCTCCAAGATTATAATTCCAAGTGAGGGAATGCGTCTGTTGAGACCATCGAGGATTCATGTCGGAGGCAATCTTGTGCATTATCAGGTCGCCCTCATCGCATCTTGCGGCAATCCAGTAATTATAGTCACCGGAAGTGCGTTCAATGATTTTTGCATCGAGGACTTCGTCGTACGCAGACACAAATCCATCAGCCTCCAAGTCCCAGACGAAAAAATTGGCTTGAGCCTCAGCGATTTCTGGTAAATCTGCACTCTGTGGGACAGGTTTAGGTTTAGGTTTACCGACGGCCTTCTTCGGCGCAGAAATGACAGGTTGTTTAGCAACCGAAACATCTTCTATGGTTGCTGGAGGGTTATCCATCTCCTTTCGAGTTACGGTAGCTTTCTCTTTGGAGGCTTTTGCTCTCGTACTCTTGGGTACAGGAGCCCTGGAGAGAAATACTTTGAGCGAATCGTATTCGAGCAACATGACAGGATACTCACTTCCAGATAAACTGTTCGAGTTCCGAGTCTCGGATGTTATCAGCACTTGTTCTGTACTTGCGCTCATACATAGCGCGGTACATGCAGGTTTCGAAGAATGCGCGCGTGGGCTCGTTCGTCTCCTCCGAAATGAGAAACTGGTAAAGTTCGTCGACATCGCCATCTAGATCACGCCACACAAAGGAGGCCTCTTGTGAAGTTTCTCCTGGACCGGGTCGGAACTCGAGCTCTTCGCTGATAAGGAACACCTTCTCTTCGTCGGCTGGAGCATGTTAAGAGGGGCTCAACGGAGAAATGATATGTCATACTTTCGTCTTCGTCCTCGAGTAATTCTTGATCACCCTCCTCGTATACGCGGGTGATAACAAGTTGGAAGTTGTGCTCGAGGGAGGGGACCCGTCTTATGGTGGCGATTGCCTCATTGTAACTGCGAAGGGAATATGTGACTGATGCGAGAAACGGATTGGAGACGCGAAAGCATACATGCATTCCCTAGAAGACCGCACGTTTCCTGGCCTGACAAGATACAGTTGACCCGATTCAAACTTGACCACCTCAGTGGCATTAGGATCTTCTGAAGACACAGTATGAGTTGGAGGGTGATCAGCGTGAGCTCACGCTTACGCCAGACTTTGCTCATAACTTTTTGGTGGTGTCAGTATGGATGTCGTGTCCGAGAGCTTATCGCGACTTACAGCTCTTGAAGATGTTCATTGTGGCAAGTCAGAAGAACGATCTTGGCTGATTGCGGCGCGTTGTGACCGACGCGTTACGTGCTCTGTGACGTGATTGCACGTTCGTCTCAGACGGTCATGTCGAGTACCTCAGTCTCCCTCACACCCCGCGTTCTCGTCCTGACCATTGCATTCTGTTCAGCGAACATCCCACCGACCTCCACGCCTCTCCCCAGGAATCGTTCCATCAACTCGACCCAAGTAAGCCTATCCCATCCATGCCTCTCCCGCTTGTTCAATGACATCTCTCTCAAGGACGTCACTGCCTCTCCTTCTTCGACAACGATATCGGAGTCTGGTGTCAGCACCAGTTTCCATCAGACGGACACCCTCTCTGTCCGCGCTCACGCATCGGCTGGATTCCTTGCCACCCGCAAGATAACCATACGGTCAGACCCCGCGCTCCTCACATGCTTTGATGCAGCAGACAAGCAGCTCTACGATCTTTGGGTTCCGAGGGCTTGATTGATATCGTCCTCTGACCTAAAAAATTCATGAATGTTCACACTGTGTCATCGCCAATCTGTCCTTCTCCTGATGCATTGCTCTAAGACCCAGCGAACGCAAATATTGACCCGTTAACACAATGCAATTCTTGCTCTTGAGGTCATAATTGCCATCTGCTTGGCTCCCCACGAACACAGCAACCTTGGTTCCCTTCCACGGGCAGCAAGGATTGTTTTTCTCGTAGTTTTTCAATGTAATTACGTAATGCATTGACAAGTTTCGTTCCCCGCACCAGTATTTGTTTGGACAGGAACAGCCATGGTGCTCAGACTCAAACGACCCAGTCACTCACCACCACCTTTCTCCTGGGATTCACTGGTTCCCCCGCGCTATAACACACCGCCAACAGAAGCACAGGTAGCGGAGCTGCCTTCACCCCCAACATCATGGCTTTCTGCACGTGACATGAAGATCTTTGGTGTCGAGCCACTGAGATCAGATCTTGGCGTTGTACGTTGTAGTGACTGTGATAAGCCAGTGCTACGGAGTGCCATCTTTGACCATGCGAGTGAGTTCCATACACCGCTCCCAAGAGTTTTTTGTGTTGATGCCATGACCCATCCCAGCAAATTGTAGCGACATACGATCGGGAAAGAAGTGGGTCAAGAGTAAGTCGGCAGACGGCGAAGGTATCAATTAATCATCGCTCTTCGCGTGCTATCATGGATTAAACCGATATCCTGGGATGCATTTGTCTGACAGTGGAGTTGAAGAAGGGCAAGAAGCGCGGAGTGGATGGCGAAGAAGGAGATGACCCGTCCGAACCCAGCAAGAAGAAGACAAAGATCACGAAGGGACGGACCAAAGGCCCAGTAGACTATGACAAGCAGTGTGGTGTCATCAATGATAAGGGTCTCCCATGCTCGCGCTCCCTCACTTGCAAAGCACACTCGATGGGCGCGAAGCGAGCGGTACAAGGGCGTTCAAGAGCGTATGATGAACTACTTCTCGAATGGAATCGAGCCAATAACCCCAATTGGGTTGAGCCGGTGAAGAAGGAGACCAAGGCGGAGAAGAAGGAAAAGAGAGAGAAGGAAAAGGCAGAGAAAAAGAGACTTGCGATGGAGGCTGCTATTGCATCGGGTATGGATCCTAACAAGGCAGCAACAAAGAAAGCACCGAAGAAGGCCCAGGTGCCTACCACGACAAGCCGGTTCGAAGGTGACGACGCAGCAGAGAACCTAGACGATCTTGATTCAGAGGCAGAGGTTGACTCATTGGTGAAAGCGGTTCAAGAGGCACAGTCGAAAGGAATCGTTGGCGTTCCTCTTGCGGTACCAAACTCGGAGAGTTCATGGTTTGTGGTGAGGCGAGAACGTTTGAGGAACTGTCGAGACTTGTTGGCGAGTGCGCTGTCCCCTGGTGCTACGCGTAGTGGGATCACTGCTGGGTAAGTGCAAGCTGGCCTCGGGATGTGTATAGTGCTATAGTCCGAAGTTGTCTAATCACCATTGTACCGTACATACTTACAACCAATCACTTCGTCACGCTTTTCTTGAACGACCTCCACGACTCTGTGAAGCCAACGATACTCAAATGGTCCACCTACGCATTAATGAGCACGAGCCTAATCCAAATCCTCATGTGAATTTCATCACCGTTCTGTTAATAGGTGACCCCACCGTCGAGGAGGCTGCTCGCCAGCTTCTTCGCGCCCTCGCTGCTCAGGTGAAACCAATCATGAAAGCACACGGATTTGTTGTGAATAGTCTCGAAGAGGTGCGATTCATCAGCTCCGAGATGATGGCGAGTTCTGGTTGGCGATCTGACCCGGACTCTAGTACGAGTACAACAGTGTCTTTGCAGGACGCAACTGGAATCATGGCGAGACTGTAGGTAATTCTACTTCTTTCTCCTAGGATGCAACTGCCGACGAATCAAATATCATTACAAGAAGTTGTCCTACGATCATCTACGGGATCATTGCTCCCCACTCACTGGTTGATGAGTACACTATGTCATGAGGTATTCCAAAACGAATTTGGCTTCTGTAATTGCATCCTTGCTGATTTTCTGCTGCTAGCTGGCCCATATTAAGGTTGGCAACAGTCATACTGCAACTGCAGGAGAACCACAACAGCCTTTCTTTGTAGCACATGAACCATGGACCTGCGTTCCAAACTCTCTGGCGTCAGCTCCAGCAAGAAGTGCGTGCCCTTCAAAGCAGGGGGTACTATGGGGACGGTACAATATCCTGTTCCGTTCGCGTACGAAGCCTTGACCCTCTACTTTCTCCGTTGCGTCTTAGGCTACTGGTCATCTGGCACTAGGCTAGTCGACTCCGCTAAAATCGCGGGGCAGGGTATTGAGATGGGCGAGCTCCCGGAATATATGGTGATGTTTCATTCTCTAAATACATTGGTTTTGCTTAGACTGAATAAATCAGTGTGGGGGTGCTCATTCGAGAGCGCGGCCTGTCTTGCGCCGGCCCCGCAAACCCAAGGGCCTGCAGACATCCAAGAAGCGGAAAGCAGGAACACGAGTTAACTCAAGCGCATTCCACTCCATCGGGAAAGCTTTGAACGAGGATCTGGAAGGGAAAAATCAATCACATGGTATTGGGTTTCGCAAGAAAGCTGGGAGGTTGGTATAGATTCTCTTTGAGGTCTTTTCGATAGTCATGGTACTATGCAGTAAACGGGCAAGGGAAGAGCGTGCACTAGCTGCTGAACAACGAATCCAAGCTCTCCAAGGCAAAGCGTCCACTTCAAATCTTATACCACCGGTCGACGGAGATGACTCGGAGTCAGAAGATGAGAAACAAGACACTGAAACAGATTACGACCGCCGTCGTACACTGCTGGAGGTCATCGAGGAGAAAGATTTGGACGCGCTCAGGGCTACGATGTTTGATCCCGCGCAAGATTTCTTATTACCCAGTGTTGGTTCTGCCGGACAATGTGGAGATGCCTGTGGCGTTGAAGATCCTCGGGACTCTGTCGCTACTAGCACATTTAGCGCAGTAAGTGGTCCTGCTTCCGGTGGATTTGGCCGGATCAAGACATCCCCGAGCAACGAAGCCTCTATACTACCGAGGAAGAAACGGAAAACATCGCAGTCAAAACTTATCTTCACTTCCCACACCACTCCCACCGTCACAGAGGCAACGAAAGCAGAACGAGAGGACCCGTGGGATTGTATAGTCTGTACACTGTGAGCGCAGCTTTTTTTCTCTTCCGGGACAGAACGCCGACCCCCCGATCGCCAGCACCAATGAGCCGAACCACCTAGCATGCTCTGCGTGCGGCACTCCACGAGGAGAGTCGAAATGGGTCGGTGAGAACCGGCTCCCGTTGTAGAACATATGAACCACCAGTCACCAGTTAGTAATGTGCAGTCGTGTTTCCGAGCGGTCACGTGCGAGAGAGTGATACCACCTGCTTCGACTTGAGGGCTGTTGTTGGCTTGCTTTTTGCTATAGCCTGAACGCTTAGACCCTACCATTAACTTACCTTCCAACTCCCCATACTAATTATCATATCGTTTCCGAACCTCCGTCATCTTACTCCAAGCTCGCCGCAGTCCCACGTCACTGGCAAGCTTGAGCTAGCCCTGTTGAGTGTCGATGGCTCAGCCAGGCGAGGAATATCTCGCGGTTCTCAAGGCCTCCTATGACTATGAACCTCAATCCGAAGACGAAATCGCAATCAAGGAGAACCAGATTGTTTTTCTCCTGGAGAAGACCGACGACGAGTTGAGTCTAATCTTGCCCACCTTTCTCGCTGTAATTGACTCCTTGTCGAATTAGCTGGTGGAAGGTGAAGATCAAAGGTGACTCACAAGATGAAGACAGCCCTTCGGGGCTAGTTCCCGCAGCATACGTGGAGCAGGTGAGTTTTTCCATGTCTTTCGTAGCATAGTGTTTAAATGGAGCGATTATGTAGGCGGAGCATACTTCTATCGCAAAGGCATTATATGATTACGACGCGGCGGCCCCGGGGGAGCTCTCTATCAGAGAAGATGAGATCCTCATGATCTTTGATCGCGAGGACGAATGGATCCTTGTTCAAAGTCAGAAAGAAGGCGGTAAAGCTGGCTTTGTCCCCGGGAATTACGTTGAAGAGGTATGCTTTCACCTTGTGACCGGAAACGCTCACTCATTCTTCTCAAAGTCTAGTGGAGAGGAACGAGTACCAGAGCCGGAACCGGAGCCAGAACCAGAACCAGAACCAGCTCCTCGCCCCCGGCTTGTTCTTCCATCGGTTAGTTCGTTTTTATGAATGATGCTCATATTCCTCAGCTGGCGTTGCAGCCGAGACCCCCAGCGCGTCCTGCCAGTGTATACGTGGATCCAGCAGATCGTGTCGCTCAAACTCCTGTCAAAGCACAAGCCGACAACATTAAGACATGGTTTGTTTCTGAAGTAGACAAGAAGGGTAAGAAGAGGAAGGGTACTCTTGGTATTGGGAATGGGTCAATCTTTTTCGCGAGTGAATCGGACAAGGTATGCCCCAGTTCCTTGCAGTGCAATGGCTATCTACTTACATATCCTCTAGACACCCGTGCAAAAGTGGGACACTACCGATGTCGAGGATTTCACAATCGAAAGGCACAAGCACATTCTCATCGATATGGGAGGTAGTAATCCAACGAAGCTGCACTTCAATGTCGTCAAGGAGGAGATAGCAGAAACGATCTTGACTAAGCTGGATGACTCGAGAAAGCTAGCTATCTCTAACGTCAAGGCTGTGTCGGAGGCTGCTAGTGTGGAATCGCACGTTCATCGATCAGCAATTACCCCACCACCACGTCCTATCGAAAGCAGTAGCCCATCGAAGAAGAACGGGGTGTCTGTTAGGTTCACGGAAGAGTCTCCCGAAATAATTCCTCCCCGAGAGCCCTCAGAAGATGGTGAAGCAGAAGAAGAGGGTACTCGCTTAACTGGCGATGAACAGGAAGGCGAATTCGTAGTTGCGTTGTACGACTTCGAGAGTACTGGTCCTGACGAACTTTCAGTCCAAGAAGGGGAACGATTGTGTATTATTGAGAAGGAGGGAGAAGAATGGTGGAAGTGTAGGAATGCGCATGGTAACGAAGGGGTCGTGCCCGCATCCTACCTCGAGGTAGGTGTTGTCACCCAGGTACAAGGTGATTCCGTCCGACAGTTGCGCAGTCCTTAGGTTCTCCGATTCCCACTAAACTTGAAGACAGCGATGGTCGGGCACGGAAAGAGCGAGAACGTGAGGAGGCAGAGAAGGAGCGTGAATCTCGAGAGCTTGCTGACAGGGAACGGAAGAAGGCTGAGCAAGAGCGCGCTAAAGCTGCAGCAAAAGCACAAAAGAGACGTCAAGAAAGGGTACAGGCTGTTGCCGCCACGGAGACCTTGAGGAAGCAACGGCAAGAAGCAGCTAAGGATGTACAGCAAAAGGCCGAGAATGAGCAGGGTACATCCGTGTACGACAGTTTATTCTTGTCTCAGGTCACCTCTGACTGTGGTCTCCAGTCGCTCGCGACCTTCGGTGAGCCATTCCTCACGGGACTCATCAGCTACACGTACGTCCAGTGAACATAAGAGTACGTTTTCGTCTTGCAGTATTGAATTTACCTAACTCGTCTGACCAGACGCACCTCCTCTGGAATCGACAAGAATCTGGCGTGACCGGAGCGGACAGTTCCGTGTTGAAGCCGCACTTCTTGGATACGCTGACGGAAAGCTCAGATTACACAAGGTCAACGGTGTTGTCATCGAGGTTCCGTCTGAGAAGATGTCCCTAGACGACATGCAATATGTCAAGCGTTTGATGAAGAAGCCATCCAGTTCTCCGGGTACGACTGTTTCCCCGCGGGCTTCCAACGACGAGGACGATCAACCCTTGGCGCTTAAGCGTCCGATCGAAGCTAAGAAGCGCGAACCTGTGTCGACACAGAAAAAAGGCTCCCAAATCGACTGGTTCGATTTTTTCTTGTCCGCTGGTTGTGACGTTGACGACTGTACACGCTATGCCCACTCGTTTGAGAGAGACAAAATCGACGAGAGCCTGCTCCCTGACATCACGGAAACCACTATGCGTTCACTCGGCCTCCGGGAGGGAGACATCATTCGTGTAAACAAGATTATCCAACAGAAGTACACTAAGCCCCAAGCTGTTTCACCTGATCATCTGGCTAGTGATGAACAACTTGCAATGCGACTGCAGGAGGAGGAAAACGCGAAGAAGTCCGTTAGCCCAGCTCCGAACCTCTTCGCGGGACCAGGCGGTATCTTGAAAAATAATACACAACGTCGTGGTAGACCTCAACCCAGCAAGAGTCTACCTCCATCTACCGTGGATTTGGACGCCATTGGGACTGCATCTGAGCAAATCAAACGTTCTGGTTCTCCGCTCGTTCGTACAAGCAGCCCAGCCACAGCATCTCCTGTGCAGCCCCCACAGCGGTCCAGTTCCGCCATGGCGACAGTCTCCGGCTTTGACGATGACGCGTGGACGAACAGACCAGGTTCGAAGTCTCTTGTTTCCAATCCCACCACGTTGGCCAGTGCGCCTCCGCCGAGGGCACACTCGGTACCCCCAGCACCCCAAGCAGTCGCAACACCTCCACCCGCCCCGCCACAAGAAGGCATGGCTACTGGCCCTAGTTCACTCGCAAAGACTACGGAAGCTGATGTATTTGATCAATTGGCGCGTCTTAGCCAACTCAAGACAAATCGCGTCCCACCTCTTTCCCCGACCCCTTCCTCTATATCTGCCCCCCCTGTAACCTCTCCGCCAGTTGTATCTTCGCCACCAAGCTACAACAATGGGTTGGGTATGGGGTTGTCTCCTGCCTCACTCGGACAGCAAATTCAGAATCAGCATCCCGGCGTCCTCCCCCATCCCCAACAGAATGGCCCACGAGGTCCCTATGCGCCCGTACCTGTCAATCAGGGGCTATTACAGCCTCTGGTACCTACTCAGACTGGGTTCAACGGCTTCGTTTCAACGCGTCCTGTTAATATATCACCTCTCCAATCACAACCCCAACCTGCACAACCATCTTTCCTGCAGCCCCAAGTGACCGGGTTCCCCGGTAACCCCCAGACAGTTATCTCGCAACCTACTGGATTCCCTACACCTGGTCCCATCTTGACTCAACCTACCGGCGTTAGTGGTGGACCGTTTGGTGGCTTCCCACCGACATCTGCTTTCCCCAACACAGCAGCAGCACGAGTGCAGACTAGTGCGTATGCTTAGGATATTCCATTTGTTTATTAACAGTGTATCGCAGATCCAACCGGTTTTTCGCCATTTGGACCATCGCCATTTAACAACGTCATATCCACGCCATCTCCAGCACCGTTGAACAACAGTTCAAGTTCGCCATATGGACCATCGCCATTTAACAGCGTCATATCCACGCCATCCCCAGCACCGTTGAGCAACAGCTCAAGTTCAAACACATCTCCTGCGAATATCTTTGCGCAGATGAAATCTGGGACATTCGCATCGGACAATGAACATGCTGCACCCCAGCAGGCAGGTGAGTGCAGCTATTTCGTGCCTTTTGGTCTGTCCCATATTTCCTTACAGATAGATATGATGTGCTTCGAGTCAATCGTGAGTAATACCGTTGACCTCTTCGATGAGACTTGTTGACTTTCAGCACCAGCTCAACCAACAGGATGGGCTCCGCAACCCACTGGTTGGGGAATACAACCGAATGCTGGGTATCAGAGCGGATATA
>JBBPRS010000068.1:0-83585 GCA_038093155.1 Boletus huronensis | reverse complement strand
TTCTCGTTGTTGAGCGCTGAGCGGGGAGGGTGCACGAGGGCGATGGCCAGGGTGAGAGGACGACTCGGGGCCAGGACGGGGAGGAGACACTGATCATTGAACTAGGGCAACGCCTTAGGCACGGATCCCGAAGCCGCATCAGTCTCCGCTCAGAGCCAAACAAACTGGTAAGACAGGGGCTACATTTCCCACAATTTATGAGTGCGATGCGGTGCACAATATTAGCGGGAGCGATTTGATTAAGTTCCTGTAGGAAAGTGTAGAGACTGCAGCCCGTATCGGGTGTTGCCACGGATGTGGCGTGTAGCGAATTATGATGCAAATCTGGTGGATGAAGAACGAGTGCTTGATGCATTGGACCGTGCATCAGACTATGAGCACAGGCTTGAGAGGCTGAATTCACATGACAAATCTGTCGTGGATAAGCTAAAGAGTCTTGGGAGTGGTGAGAAGAGTCGTGCGGCTGAGATGCAGGGCATGACGGACACGAAACTAACAGATTATTTTGCTCGTAAATAGATTCATAGTAACTAGGAGAGTAACAATACTAGATCACAACATTAATGAACACAAGTCTCGGGCGCTTAGAACGGTGAAATATCGCCCTCTCAAAGACCCCATACTCCCTAGTAACCCATACTTCCGGGGCTATCCCGAGAGGTATGCGTTAGGAGGGAGTCTACTGTATACAACCACGTTAGCCGAACGAATCCATTTAATTATATCGAGTATGCCTTTTTAGGTCAATTTCGTGTCAACAAGGAACCCCACCTAAAGGCCGTGGGAACATCTTGAAACTGGTGCCAAGGGGGCAAACAATAGTCATGTAGCAGGTCGAAGCACTTGCAGGTGAACTGGCGAGACGACGCCGTACCATACATGACATAGAGATTTCAACGAAAGGGGCGACAGGGAGGAGGGCGCAGGGAAAGAGGTAATCGGAAGATGAGCGGGACTAGAGGCGAGGCACCGTGGGGTCGTCACGTGCATCCGCGGGTCCCAGGGGACGGCCATGGAGGAAAAAGATGCTGACGCCGAGATTCCAGATACGGAAGACCAGGAGATGGCGTAGCATGAAGACGTTTCGCGGGTTGGAGCGAGCAGTGAACGTTTGAACGCTCGTTGGAGGGGGAGATGATACGAGTAGTAACCGATGATTGATTGACAGACGCCGCCTTTCGCATCTCGACTGCTGGGCCCTTGAAGTGACAAGGTACTCCCTAATTTACTACTGATAGCCTTAGTATAAATACTGGAGCAACTCGTACTGTAGCGGTGATCTTTCCCTCTAATCGATCTTGGACTTGAACCAGTCATTAGACACGAGAGACTCATCCTTGCGACAAATACCTCTTTCGGAGCAGTTTCTGAAGCGCGACCGTCGGATCGTCGTTCTGGGGATCACAATCGCAAAAATACTTCCAGCCATGATTTCTCCTCGGGGTTTGAAGATCGCATCCGCGCTCTTGGCGCTCGTCACGCCCTCCATCGCGCTCGGCGTGGCGCCAGGTCAGATCAAAAGCTTTGTTACCTTTGGTGACTCGTACACCGATTCCTCCTACTACCCTACCGCGGATGGCGGGTACCAGTGGCCAACATGGGCTGCCGAATACGGTCCCTTCGACCTCTACGGTCAGTCCTGAGAACGCGGTCAGAGTGGATCGCTCACTCACCTGGATTCACCAGGGTTCGCGAGGTCTGGCGCGACCTGCTCCAACCTCCTCACTTACCGTCCCTTCCCTCCCATCATGGAGTCGCAGATTCCCTCGTACTTGAACGAGACTTACGATGGCACCCTTGCTCTCAACCCTCAAGAGACGATGTATACGATTTGGATCGGGACCAACGATCTTGGCGCCAACGCGCTCTTAACGGGCAGCGACGCGCCTGACGTTTCCATCGTCCCCGTCAGACAATGTGCCATCGACGTCTTGAAACGCCTTTACGAGAGCGGCGCACGTAACTTCATCATGCAGAACGTACGTACTAGGAAACCCGATCTAAAAACTTCGTCGTTTCGAAACGCGGGATGACATTTGGAACGGCCAACGCTCACCCTTGCGCGTATGATTGCAGATGATCCCTCTCGACCTTACGATCCTGTACTCCAACTACTCCTACCCCAACAGGTACTGGACCGCACAGCGCAACACGACGGAGTGGAACGTCTACATGCGGGAGCTCGCACGTGCGGGAAACCAGATCACGATTTTGGAGCTCCAGGCGCTCGCTCCCACACTACCTGGGGCCCACATTGGTATGTGATCGATCTCCCACAGTTGAAACCGCTCACCGAACGCGACGTGAACCCAGCTTCCTTTGACTCGTACGGCTTCTTCACCGACATCTACAACTACCCCAGCAACTATCTCAACGGCACCGCGCCACTCAACGTCACCGGCTGCGTCTACTCGTGTGTCTACGAGCTCAACGAGAGCACTAGCAGCACCGTCAACTGCACCGTCGCCGAAGGAAGTGCTCAAGATAGCTTCATGTGGTACGTTGACCTGTCATTGTTGATGTTCGAGTGTCTGAGAGGGTCATTCATCCGTGCGCTAGGTTCGATGAGCTCCACTTTTCCCAGCAGACGGCCAGAGTGCTTGCACGTGAAATTGCTACCGTCATGAGTGGTCAATTCAGCGCGTGGGCGACTTGGTTGAGTTGAAGGATCAATGGGGATGGGGAGTTCCACACGTTTTTTTAGTCGACGGACGCTATAATGCTCAAGGATTATCGATAAATCACTGTCGAGTAACTCACTTATCATGGCTGTCTTAGCATTTGCACGATCCTCTCTGGTGGACGCGCTGGGAGAAAACTGGACAATGAGGTTCTCATTGATCGTGCATCTTACCTGGATCCAGGATGTAGATCGACCTTGGTGTGTGACCGTATTCGCCAGATCGTTTCCGGCCGTCGAAGGGTGCATTGCAAGTGAGATTGATGGAAAACAGAAACGTACATATTCATCGTCGGAATGCCCAGTGCCCTCAAATATTGGAGTCAAGGCAAGTTTCCTTCGTTGACTGCGGGTCTGCATCACGAAGTACTACGTTGCCGTCGTCCGTAGTCGTAGATCTCCTCCGACAAAGCGTCCATCCTTGCGACACTCCCAAAGATACATTCAGCACAACCCCCCCACCTGCGCCTCAAATCCACACATCAGAAGAGTCCGGCGAGATCGGCGAATGGGTCTTTGCTTTGGGCTGTGGTCGGCTGTGTCTGGGTCCGTTGTCCGACTGCGGTACCTACCGTCTGGGTGTGGAATCCTCCTAAGCCTGGCGGCGTTGCAGGTCCCGAAGGCGGAGTAGCAGCACCCAGCGATGAGGTCCGCGGGCCGTACTGGTTCTGAGGTTTCAGCTGCATCATGCTTGTAAACTGCGCTGGTCCCAGGGCAGGGACGGCTTGGGGCTGCGCTGAAGACTGCGGCTGTATTCTCGAGCCCATAGACAGACCGGTAGACGAGGGCCCTACTCCAAAATTGGCGGGTGGAGATATCGTTCTCCCTACAGCGCCGTTGGCGGACCCGTTCGAAGGGGTAGGCGTCCCGGGGAGCATGATCGATCCCAACTGGGGTGGTGACTGCGCTGTTGTCGGGTATGGGGAGGACATCAGTGAAGGTCGCGTTGCAACATTGATAGGGGGAGGTTGTTGAGAGAATAAGTTCATCAAGTCATCAGCGGGGTTCGTGCTTCCGCTGACTGACCCATTGGAACCATCCGCCGATCCGTCGTCGAGATCAATCAGCGAAGTCCCATTTCCGTCAGTTCCGGACCCAGATGCTATAGACGTTGGAATCGACACTACTGCTCCAAAGTCTCCTTTCTGGAACGCATCAAACCGCGCCAGCGCTGTGTTGATTTGATCGTTGGCTTCCAAGAAGGCATCTGTGGGAAGGGTTAACGACCGTGCAGAGACTACCATGGGGTCTACTCACTCAAAGACTCTGGGTCATCCGCTTCTGCGTCGGACACCCATTTCTGCAACTTGGGACGCGCAGCCTTTAGAATCGTTGCCACTTGATCATACACGTCCCCCTTTGTCCAACGCTCGCCCCTTACTATATCCACGTTATCTAGCATCTCATTCAGCAATATCACTTTGCTTTGCATTTTTGCAAGCTCTGCCAGCGATTGGCTCCGATAGTCTGGTTTCGCATCTGGGTTTGCCCCTGCAAGTGATTTCATCAGCTCTTGTGCTGCAATCAGGTCGCGCGGAGTTCCTCGTCGAATAAGTTCTTGTAGTTTAGCGGACTGTGCTTCTCTGTCCTCGTTCTCCAGTTCATCGGGGGTTTTTATAGTCTATAAACACGAATCAGCGCCTTCCGGCGTAGACGATGAGAATGGACAAGTAACTCAACGCCTACCATCGTGTTCTCCGAAAAGTCTTGCCTGGCTAGCTCTCTGAATCGATACCCCTTGAGGGTCAACAGACGATGCATATCCCTGATATTTCCAAGATCTTCCCTCCACCTCGAATCGGTACAGATGCCCTCCTTCCATCCATGGATGAGATCCAATATTCGGGACATGACAGGACCGGGGAATGGTGGTGGTCGTTCAGGGAACCGGCGGACGAGCTCGTTTAAAAACTCCTTGGTCGCAACTTGGAGATGTAGCGGGTATCCACATGACTGGACGAGCGTGTCGAGGAGGGTTAAAGCCAGAATGGCGATATGGGGATTCCTATGATTTGCTAGCCGGGCGATCAGCATGACTGCTTCACGAGGCCTTGCATGTCGAGCGGGAATCAGCCGGCAGAGAATCGAACGAGCGAGATATGACTTGGGCACTCACGTATTGGCCTTCTTGGAGTTTATGAAGTCTGCGATTTCGAGATGGTGGGCGTAGTTTGGTTCTGAGAGAGATGGGTCGCATGCGTTGGTGATCAAGACCTCGAGTCTTGAAATTTTGAACCACGGCGTCGTCTGGGGGAGCATGTTGGGCGAGCTGCAAGTTTGACGCAGTCGAATGGCGATGTCGCGAGCCGTCCACGGCCGTGGGAATCCGATCTATCTCTGGACCATCCTCATATACTTCAGTCGGTGCTCGTCGAACGAACAAGGCGTACCAACCAAGCACTTGCAATGTCGCTCCAATACCTCCAATGAAGCTCTGAAGGCTGCCAAACGGTCACCGTCGTACCCGCGAGGCTTGCTTTGTCCACGTGCGAAAAAGGTCTGAAATGAAAGCCCCCAGCAATGTCTTTTGTGACGCTTGGAACGTCCGTGCTAACTCCGCAGAGTACGTGCCTTCTGCTTTGAGCTCCTGTCGAGCGAGACAAAGACGCGCAAAGTCAACAGCATGTCCATACCCTTCAACAATCAGGGACACGAGAGATATAAACTCGGCGGTTTGGGGTGATTCCTTCACTCGAACGCATCCTTCCACCATCTGCGTCGTGCGAGAATCTGGTTATTCTCCTCGACATACCTGATACCCTCCTACATATACCCTCGTTCTCGCTTCTCGTACGACAGAATCATCCATAAATCATGGGCGAGGTGCGATTTCTGCTTCACCTCGTCAGACTTGGCATCGACCGATTCATTCCAGACTTATTCCTGTACCTTTGCCAACTGTGACAAGGTCTTCTCGAGAGCCTATGAGCTGAAAAAGCACAAGGCTACTCACGACGACCCGGACAGGTACGTGCGGGTATCTTGGTGACATGACCACCGTCGAGCGTGATGGATGTCCGCAGCGTATTCTATTGCTCGGAATGTGACTTTATCACTCTTCAAAAGAAGAACCTCACGATCCACTTCGCGTTACAGTCAGTTTATCCTTTCACAACATATTCACCATACACCGGGATTGTTAACTTCCTTTTCTTCCAGCACCGGCGAGAAGATTCACGAGTGCCCTGATATGATCAGCTTTCTCGGTTTTTCCGGGTCATCTGTCGCTGGAGAACGCTGCGAGTACAGAACGAACGACCCTGCTGCCCTGTCGAGGCACCGGAAGAAAGTCCATGGCTACGTACCACCACCCAACCGTACTCGGATCGCAAAGGCTGCTCCTGTTGCTCCTTGCAAACCTCGACCAAATAAAGACGCCTCTCGACGTCGTCGGCGTTCTCAGCGTCCTGTCCCAGTGTCACGTCGCAAATTGTCCTGCGTACTGCGCAAGGCCATCATCTTTGGCAGTGGCGGCCCTGACTATACGTCCACTTCTGCCGAATCGCCAAAAAATTACACTCCTTTATTTTGCCAGGGAAACGTGGATGGAGACGCGATGGATGTGGATTGCTATGAAGAGTCCGGCTACGATCCCAGTGGCGCGACCTCGGTTAATTCCGACGAAGGAATAGGATTGGACACCCTTTACGACCTTTCGTTACGGTCTCAGTGGATGTCAAAGTACGAGGAAGGTTACAGCACGTTCGACGTGACTGGAATGAAGCATCACCCGGAACCTCTCCACGCGGTACCCCCTTCAGCTCCGGCTAGTCTCGACGTAGAGACTGGCCGGGAGGGATGTCTGTGCCCTGAATGGATGGTCGAAACCGGGGTCAAGGGTTGGGATCAGTCTGTGTTAGGGACCCCCGAGGAGTACTATGTGTTGGATGCCTGAGCTGCTCGTCATGCAAGGATTTTTCTTTTCATTTTTTTCTTAATTGCGTTTGTATCTGCTAACCCCGGACATTGTCACTCGATGATTCTTTCCCCGCGCCACTCTCACTCGCCTGTAACATGTTCCATTGTATCGCTAGTAACCTATCCACCCTCGTTCTGTAAATGTATTGTTGGTATTTGAGACAATTGTTAGGATCTTCAAGTTGGTCGACGAAAATTCCGAGGCAAAGCGGTACGACAGTACTTGGAACCGGAATGATTTTGCTCCAAGTGCCAGGCTCGTCTCTATCCTGATCACCTGCCATAGTAAATATTCTTGGCAAGATCACAGTTTAGATTTATCTGAATCCCACCTTATCTTAACGGTGAGGTCGGATATGGCTGGTGGTAGCCTGAAATTCGGCAAGGTGTGGGGCAGCTCTATGTACAACACCGTTAGTCAGGCAAGTTCCTAATAATGCGTTGCCCAGAACGAAAGCTGGTTAGAAATATATCATTAGGTCGGTGCATTCCATGGCTTCATGAGGAACACAGACCTCGTTTACGTGGCGGTGTGCACGAAGAGTGCATAGTAATTAGTAATTCATTTTGATTGCAATCGAGACATCAACGCTAACTCTACCTGAGAAGTAGCGGATGCGCCTTGCCGTGAGCAGTTGGTGTTTGGCACATAGTTTTTTTTGCGGTGTCTAAGGAACGCGGAAGTCCAGTGTAACTGCAGGGTATTTTGGTTGAAGAGGAATGATCCATGACACGCATATGGCCTGCTGTTAGGACTAGAGGGGAGGAAGGTTAATACGTCGATCCACGAAAGAAATGTTGCGATAGCCTTGCTGGGTGTTTTGATGGATTATCAACTTCCTCGGACATATAGTGACGAATGTACACTGCGTGCAGCGGAATAGCCTATCAGTGTTCGTCAGTTCAAACACTCGTCATGTCACGACGATACCCCGACGTACTTTGAGGGGTCCTATGACATGTTCAAAAATGTGCCTCTTTAGGTCAGACTTTTTTTGTGAAGTGACGACACCGCAATTTTCAAAGTGACAGGAGAATGAATTGGTCGGTGTGAGCTCCGATAAAGTAAAGCGGAGAACGTACTTTTCCCGTGACAGGTTTCTAGATAGCTGTGTGGGTGAGGGGGGTATTGATATTCTGGGAATATGACTGACTCGAAAGGACTGCGAAATGCCGAAGCTTTGGGGCTACCGACCTTAATTTACGTGCACCAGGACAGGCCATAGACGCGTCCGGAATCTTGCGTCATTGTCCCGCTCTACTATGCACAAAGCAGCGGAGGTCGCGTGACGCTAGCCGCAGTGCCATCTGTGTACGCGTGGCTCCGACCAACTTGAAGTGTCACGGGAAATATCAGGATGGACATTCACTTTTGGACTTTCAATGGGAAGCAAACAATGGGCGTGAATATTAGACAAAGGCACGCGCGAGATCTGTGAGTGATACTGCAAAGATGGCAACTATACGCTTTGGCATCCCTTTGAAGATCTTACCGGGTCCGATGTGCCATGGATGAGTGTACGCTGTCAATGTGGCGGTGCTTACGGCACAAAGCTACGCAAATCCGCCGGTTTCTGGAAGAAGGAATGATTATCTTCCTTCGACAGCCGTGAACGTTACTACGAGCGTAGGTGGATCTCGTTAACCGATCTCCTACTATACCGTGGAAGACCGCCGACAACGATAACTCAATCAAAGCGCTCCCTCATGCCCAGTCACATCATTCAAACTTTTCTCGCGCTCAAGGTGATACTATCATTGAGTAGCCGAACATCATGATGAGTGCGGACAAGTAACGTAAACCGAAAGTAAAGTTCAACTATTCGACACTCGCGAGTCCCTGACGCTCTTCGGTGCCTGAGGTCAATGACTTTCATTCCCACAATTTGGAGCGGGAGCAATCATGTGTTCGCTCGCAAACTTCAAGTCATCCGTACAGGGAAAAACATCGAATAGAGGTCGACGACCGCGATTCATGATATGTTTGCCATATCTATAACGGCGTGGATGTGTTATAGATTGCGAACACCCTTGACATTGGCAAGCAAATGAGTCTTTGCAATTTTTTTTCCTCCCTGACAAAGTTCGTCAAGCCAGTATCCCGTCTTGGCGACGGAACGCTACAATAATGGGTATTGGCGTGTGTGACCCGAGAGGTATATTCCTATCTATCGACGGTGTTCTACCACGGCCCCGAGCTCTGTCGGTAATTTGGACACGGATACTTTCTTTCTTCCGAGTCACATTTCCAACCCTGAGTGGACAAGTGTATGTTCCTCCTCCCGAAAACCACATCCATTGTGCATTTCATATATGTTGTGCTTTGCCACAGCCGACCGACCGATGCATTGTATGTGCAAATAGCTCTAAAATTAACGTCCACACTAATTGCTTCTGTGATAACATGTGCATAGTTCAAGCGACATGCATATAATCTCCAGCATCTTGGGGTAATCCCTATCCCTCCAACCTGCATCTCCCTACGAGAATCTGGTCATTCTCTTGTACATTTCTGATATCTTCCTGTTCATACTTGTGTCCCAATTTCACGCACATAACGATCATACGGAAATTATGGGCAAGGTACGTTTTCCATGCGACTCGTCAGATGCGAAACTGATCAATTTCTTCCAGACTTACTCCTGCCCGTATGAGGGTTGCGACATGGTCTTCAAGAAACAATTCGAACTAAAGAAGCATAAGGTCACCCACGACCGCTCTGCCCCGTACGTGCAGGTATCTTGGGGATATGACCAGCGTCGAACTTGACGATTATCGACAGTTTATTTTACTGCACAGAATGCATCTTTTACACTCTCGATTCAAGGAATCTCAAAGTCCACTTCGCGAGACAGTAAGTCTATCCTTCCACAACGTTTTCACTCAACACCGGAATGTTCATTTCGTTCCCCTCCAGCACCGGCGAGCTGATTTTCCCGTGCCCTCACACGGTCAGTGTACGTGGGGCTTCTGGGTTGCTAGCCGAAGAACCCTGCAATTACCACACGTCAGACCGCTCCGCACTGACGAAGCACCGTAAGACTCACGGATATATACCGCGTCCGCGTGCGTCCCCTCAGCGTGGTGCAGCCTTCACCTTTATCCCCTACCTCGGGCCGCCATCCTCCGCCACGAAGAAGGCTACTTCCCGTGTCAAAAAGTCCAAGCGGGTCAAGAAATCGTCTCGGACTCGTGTAGCTAAACAAGGTTCCACCAGGGATGCTGAGCATGCGGCGCTGGACAGTTCCTCGCCTTCTACTTCGCAGCAAGGTGTCAACACACAGGAACACCGTGTAGAGTCACCGGACGCGGCTGGTTCCAGTTCTGTCA
Organism: Boletus huronensis; assembly: GCA_038093155.1. Taxonomy (NCBI): domain Eukaryota; kingdom Fungi; phylum Basidiomycota; class Agaricomycetes; order Boletales; family Boletaceae; genus Boletus; species Boletus huronensis. Next base: position 73,657 of record JBBPRS010000068.1, on the reverse strand, counting down.
GTTCAAGCAGCGCCATGTCGCTCACTCCAAACGAATACACTTTGGTGGACGTACATGAACAGCGGACCTATGTAGAGTCGCCGGACGCGACTGGCACCCTTGCTGCAAGTTCCGGCGATACTATACAGGCCGTTCCCAACGAAGGCATTTTCTTGCCTACTTACTGGCAGTCGGTCGATATGGAATCATCGCACGCTGCTGGTTCCAGCAGCACCATGCCGGTCGCTCCCAACCAAGGCATTTCAATGGACGTGCCTTTTGGAGTAGCTACAGATTTCGACCAGTGGTCACAGTTGTTCCCGGAAGATTACACTGCGCCGTCCATGACTGAAGCGCAAAATCCCGTGCCCAACTTCCAGATGGATCCTTTTGCCACAGGTATATTCGGGACGAACATCGGTCACTACGGAGCTGGTATAGAGGGGTGGAGTGAAGCTGACTGGAACAATTTCTACGCGCGATTCGACTCGGTCTAACGCTACTTGATCTCGTTGCTGCAACCCTATATCAAAATCCTTTACGATCTTTTACAATGTCATGTATTCATTCTTGTTGCGTGTCCTACTCCTACACAAATGCTACGATTCCACATAACATGTTACCTATAACTTGGGGAGAATAGTCGGTTAAGGATTTGCTTGGTTCGACCTCAATTTATCCAAGTCGATCAAGCATGAAATCTCTTGTGATTTTCACTCACGGCACTTCCGGGTGTTGTCAGGCTGTTTTTCTAATTCTAGGGCTAAGCCAATGGATAGCTAGGAAAGAGGAACGATTGGCTGGGAGTTGATGTTGATCATATAGAGACGCTTTATTTACTTTCACAAGTAGTGTTCAAAGTCATGATATAGCCGGGGCCCGGCGGCTCAGCGAGGACTTCAAATGGCGCATGTTTCGAATGGGTGGTTACTTTGGATTGCAGACCACTATACGACAAAGATCGAACGTATACGCATCGCGGTCGACCTCGCGAATCGCAATGGATATGCACAAGGCGATTTCGTCCGTTCGACACACCACGAGTGGTGTCTTCAAGTTTGTTCTCGATGGTTGATCGACGCCGAACACCGAGGAATGAGACGGCCGATGAGCAATAATCTCAATCTTCGTGAGTCCGAAAGCTCACGATGAAAGTATCTGCTTGATCGACTCTTTCGAGTCAAGTACTGTGCCGATTCTGCCGAAGTCGGCATCACGTGATGCTACCGGTCCGGATTCCGAATATGGACAGTGGACACCACCCAAAACCTGATTTTACCTGGACGACGACGGGTAAAAATACACTTATATTCACCCAGCTAGAAACCAGGCGATTTGCACCAGTCAGGGGTCCACAAGGTAGACTGGTGACCAATCCAGCTGTGACGAGGGCTTGCCTCAGACGGATCGGTCACCAGTCTGTCCACAAAGAACCCTGCGTGCCCGGACCCTCTCTTCGAGCCATGGACCTGCCTGACCGCATTGATCTCCTTAATCGGCAACACTGCGCCTCAGTCATGCCAGCTTGTGGGTGCTTGTAAAAGACCGCATGATCGTATTCGTTAGGGGTATATTTGGCGCAGGCATGGATGTGAGGCATTTGCTCGCTGCGCAGATCAATGCGTTGGTGCGGTACAATGTTCTCCGTGTGCTCATGCGATCCCTACTTGATTCAGTGTATCTTCGACTGGGACCTTCGTCGTGCCGTGCATATTACCCGTATACACGCTGACATGATCATTTCGTATTTAGGGAAAAAAAGGACAGTGTTGAAACCAGTGTCGGACGATATACGGCTCACTTTGGCGCTTGCAGAACAGGGAAACTCGCCGACTTGACCCTGGCACGACACACATTCCCTCGATGGCTGCCGTTTCGGCGTCTCCTCGGAGATAACGAAACTCGCACAATCGTATCCCCTGCGCACCATCATGAAAATTATAAAACACTTTTTGAGCATCCCCAACGAGCAAGAGGTGTGTGCGCTCTTCAAATTCATGGAGGTGGATCATCTATGTCCCATTCGTGTTCGATTTGATTGCTCTGGTCGGGTTGTTCACGGTTCCCACTTTTTTATTTATTTTCTGCGACGTGAGGGCGCTAACGAGGTGGATGTTAGCCAGGTTGCGGGGTAGACGAGTTGTCACACCTGGTGGTGGTCATTCCCCCATGGGATACCGAATCCGACTTCTTCGAAACGTTTTTTTCGCGTGGGCGTCGTAGAGCTCTCAAAGGGCTTCGTGTTCCGTGCGTCCTTGGCCCAATCGGTTGAGATAACAACAGCCAGACGAGGACGTCGATCTGGTCACCAATATGTCTCCCTCTCCGTCTGACGTTCTATGGGCTGTCATGAGTTCAAGGCACGCTCATGCCCATTGTTCTCCTGCGCGTGCTAACCGCGCGCTTTAGGTATGGCAGATGTGTATGTATGAAGCACAACTGTTGGTACCTTTGTCTCGACCACCTACGACGAATGGCCACCCTCGTCGTTCATACTTTAGTTTGGCGGACATGCACCGCGCCCGCGTGACGGCATACTTTTGCATGCCCGTCTTCGCTAAGACTGTCGCCCAGCCACGCTTCCCAAACCCGAACGTGTTCGAGTCTCTGTTGATGTGGATCCTCGCTGCGGCGGATAGCGATCACATCTGGTTGCCGCAGGTCCCCTCGTCAAGCCCAGTCTGTGTTCAATCCTCGATAGGGCGTGGGGTGGTCTGAAGACGGAGTTGACCCTCGTGTAGCTGTGTACCATGTATGTACTCGTGTCGCGATGATGATTGATGTGTGCAATGAGTGTAAACCTATCGACTGTGCTTCCTGATAGTTCCCTAGTACTGTAAATATTCATTACCAGGACAGCGTACATTCCCCGAGTGTTGTAGAGAACTGTAATGTTTATAGGGATGAGCATAACTCGCTAGCACAAAAGCATTGCATATTGTACATAATACTACAAGTACGACTCGGAGAAAATCTGTCCGCTGCTTCAAAGAATTAACACTTCATACTATTATATAAATATTGTCAAGCTGAAAGGTGTACAGATGCCGCTATGATCTGCATCGTCAATGCCTGCAACCGCTGCTCTCCGTCAGCTTCAAGGACATCACAATCCTATCGCTCCTTTGGTGCAACATCAGTTGTGAACTCAGAAACATTGGGGATGCGTTGAGGAGTCATGCGCCATGGCACCCGGGCCCTTTCAAACTCGTAAAAACAGAGTTTTGTCCCTAGTGCACTGATACCGTAGAGGGAAGGGAGGGGTGCATACTCTGAAGGAAGGAAATCAAGGGTAAGATCATGAGAGCCCAATCTGCAACACATACCTGATTCAGACAAATCAACCAAACGGCGGCGAATCTGCCTGTCGGCTGCCTCCTGTGTTGAAATCGATGATAAGTGCTGGCGAGGCTTGACCTGTAGGACAAGCACAGGGTGCTGACGAAGGGTAACTTCGAACGAGATGATGAAGTCTGGGTCACCATCATTGTAGCCCCGTATGTAGTTGGGTGAGACAATGAAATCACTGTCTGCAGGGAATAGAGTATAGAGAAGTTTGTTGTACAGGGCGAAGTACTGGTTCTCATAAAGAACAACATCGGCCCTTCGAATGGCGGCAAAAGTGCTGGCTATGGTTGAAGGCATGATGTGACAAGTTTAGGGGTCCCCATGCTTAATTAGGCAGTGCCATGGCGCCACTGGCGCTCTATGCTCGCTCGTATGATCTGCTGCGAGACACGACAAGACTTGTCCATCGTTCCGTTATATCAAGGTGTTGGAGTAATACCAATTCGAACGTTGAAATATATAGTTGTCTAGCAAATATCAGGCTTCATGTGAGGAAGAGCGTATAGTAAAGTACTGTCAGCTCCAACCAAACTACACATGGGATCGAAATGCTGCACAGAAGACTGTATTAGTGTATCAAAGACGGTCTACGTCGTATATAAACGGCATGTTGTATTATCTAGAGTACATTTGATCTAATGGAACTTGAAGGAAGGTGGATGAAGATTTATCGCTACAAGGAACGGGGATACTTGATTGAGAACATGAAGAAAGGGAGCGGGAGGGGGAAGAATAAGTAAGTGGCGACGTCCAGAGTTAAATAAATGCAAATGCAAAGGAGAAAGAAGAATCAATGGATGGCAGCTCAAGCGTCATACGCGTAAAACTCCCTGTGGGTCTCCAACACAGACTGGTCCCAACCCTCGATCCCGGCTTCGACCATCCATTCGGGGCACAAACATCCCCCCCGGTCAGTCTGCATGTCGAGACTAGCCGGAGCTGACGGCGGGGCCGCTTGGAGAGGTTCCGGGAGATGGCTCATCCCGGTCATGTCGAACATGCTGTAGCCCATCTCGTACTTCGCCATCCATTCAGAATGTAACGAAGGGTCGTAAGTGGTGGTCAAGTCCATTTCTTCGTCAGGAACAACCAGCGTTGCGCTGCTGGAAATGGAAGAATCGTATCCGGACATGTCAGAGGAATTTGCGTCCATCCACTGTCCGTATGCACCCATGTCTCCCTGCCAAAGAAAGGGGGCAGAATCTTCTGGTGACTCGGTGGAAGTGGACGCATACCCAGCGCCACTACTGGAACTGTCGTCCATGCGGTTCACGCGAGACGGTTTGCGACATGAGACTGAGACAGGACGCTGGAAAGGCCGAGGGTGTCGAGAAACCTTTCTGTCCTGCTTTTGCCGAGGCTTATGAGGCCTGCGAGGAGAAGCAGGAGCAACTCTTGACGGTCGACTGCGATTGGGTGGTGGTATATACCTGTGGACCTTCTTCCGGTGCTTCGTCAGGGCCGCAGGGTCGTTCGTTCTGTATTCGCATCGTTCTTCATGGCATGGCGATCCAGGAGAACCTTCAGTGCTGATTACATCGGGACACTGGTGAATCTTCTCGCCGGTGCTGAAGGGGAACGATGTGAGCATCCCGTCGTTGGGTAAATATGTTGTGGAAGGGTAGACTTACTGTATCGCGAAGTGGATCCCAAGATTCTTCTTTTGAAGGGTGAAAAAGTCACATTGCGAGCAGTAATATACGCTATGGATAATCGTTCGACGGTGGTCGTGTCACCAAGATACCCGTACATACCTGTTCGGATCGTCGTGAGTAGCCTTGTGCTTTTTCAGCTCATAAGCTTTCGAGAAGATCTTGTCACAGTTGGCAAATGTACAGGAGTAGGTCTGGAAGAAGTCGTCAGTTCCAAGTTCGATGAGGTGGGCTGGGAACATACCTCGCTCATGGTTTATAGATGATCTTGACGTACGTGAAGTGTGAACAAGGTATTGACGGAGAGGTATATCGAGGAGAATGACCAGATTCTCGCAGATGATGGAAAAAGTGTTGATGGAAGAGATCATCCCAACCTGTCGCGTTTATATCTCTCGTTTCCCCCGATTGTTGGATGGTGTGGACATATTGTGGACGTGTCTTTGACTTTCTGCGCCTTTGTCCAGTTCTGCGTAATCTCAAAGCGGCGGGCACGTACTTTGCGGAGTTGGCGCAGACGTTCCAAGCGTTACAAAAGATATTGATATTGCTGTGGACTTTCATTTTATAGTTTTTTCGCACGTCAACAAAGCAAGCCTCTCGGATACGACGACGAGTGTTCCTGGACGACAGTGTATTTGGCGTTGCATTACTAGACTCTCAGAGATTCTAGAGCATAGATGGACTGTATTCGAAGTGTTTGATCAATGTCATTTTCCGAGAAGAAGAAAATACCCACTTTGGCTTTGGTGAGGGTAACCGTTTGTCTGCTTTTCTATCTTCCTCGATGGGACACGCAAGATCCTGGTGGTCTACGGTCAAAGCGTCGCGAGACCGAAATTGCTGTGTTTGCTCGCCGGATTCCCACGGTAATTAAAGTGGAGGCTATTGTCCTCCGCTACTCACAGCTTTCGTCTCCCCCTCAGAATCGTGTCTCACCGCGGGGTGCTTGGTCTTTTGAAGCGTTTTTCCGGGGATCGCATCTACCACTGACGAGGGTCTGACCTCCGCGACCAAAAGTCTCTTTTTGAGGAGGACATTCAGGGACGAAGTAGTGAAAACACATCAAGGAGCACCACACAGGTCAATCAACGCCTCGAATGAAGACTATGCTAAAAAGGAGTGGCACATGTTTTATGAGCCTCGGATATCCCGCCGTTGGCGAAGACAACGTTCGCAAGAGCGCCATAGGTAACAAACGAATCCACCATCCACTTCAACGATCGCAATACTAGGAACTTGGGCGCGAACATGGCTCCAAATTGAAGCCGTGTCTGTGTGTCGTTACTTGGACGTAGAGGAGCGTTTCGTGGCCGGAACTCCTTGCTCTTGTGTCGCAACCTTACCGTCATGGCTGACATTACTATCCAGACAGTCCCGTTCTTCTGATACCATACCCAGATGAAGAAGACAGTCTGTACTGGCTGCAGCAACTTTGCATTGACACATAGACCACTGGCGGTAAACCCAATATCTGCCACATGGATTGGTTGGTAAGGGCAAACTACTTCGTATTCGACCATGCAGCGGTTGGTCCAATCATTCACGACAGTTCAAATAGGTGATCCACCTGCGACACCGAATCCTCAAAAACGTGTTAAACTAGAGTGGACATTTCGGTCGTAGCTGAGTGCTTGATAACCAGACATCCCTCCTCGAGATCTTGTGTCGCCAACATCCGAAAGACGAAACGTTGAAGTAATTTCCGAAGTGAGCCAGTTGCGCAGAACGTGGGGTTAACGTTAACCCCGGCCTCTAACGATTCTGATGCTGAGTGATACTGCCAACTGATCAGACTCTCCTTCCCTCTGCCTTTTATCTAGTTCCATTGCCAATCTGGCTTGGGATGCCCTACATTCTCGCATCTGGGAGGTATATCATTCATGGCCGAATATGCTCTTGGGGAGTTATTGTCCCCGCAGGTCCAGACGCGATCGGCCTTCTTTTTGGGGAGGTGAACCTCGTGCCGATCGGATGGTTCTTTTGATCTCGTCCAGATAATCATGCTGACATTCAATGGACATTGCAATATGCGGATAGTGACATCGATGAGTACGTCATCTCGATCGACAGGAAATCAATGAGGGAAAGCACGATGGCGAGCTTGGCCTGCTATCCCATGACGACAAGAAATGGAAAATCGTCAACCTTGGAGGTGTTGTCTACCAGTCAGTTCTTCGTGAAGCATAAAAAAGGTGGGGTCGACCCTTGGAATCAGAGTGGTTCAGGGATAGTTGTCAATCTTCGGGATCGCTTACTACAGGCTGGGGATCCGGTGAGCATCTTGAACATGACTATGCTACAACCCATTTCCCTCACGGAAGTTCTACGAATCGTTGTCTTGAACAATCATGTTTATGCAGACGAGGAACATGAATGCGTCAGCCACTGTAATTATAAGCCCGAGCCGCAATATGATGTGAAGACATGTCCACGCCGAGACGCGATTCATAATGCTGCACATATCAGTTGTACCAGATGAGTCCTGCTGCTTTTCTCTCCTTCCACCGAGTTATAATCATTAATAACCGTCTGGTTTGATGTGCGTTCTTCTCCGTCAGAAGGTTCTGGTTGCAACTTACGCCATTGAAGAGCCTGATAGCCGAAAGCTGTCTGGTGACATTGGAGGCCATAGATATCCGGGACAACTTTAGTTGCGTACCTTTCGTACATACATCTATCCTGCCGCATACGGTCCGAGTATGATCAATGAGGGCCTTGAGGAATCTCGGCTGCATTCCTGGAGGCCGCCGGTGCGGAGCAGAGTTTCTAAGCCGAGGGCCGCATCTGTTTATGATATGGCTCTGGGAGAACGAGTCGATCGATTACCACAAGAGCCGGCCCTTGCAAAGCATGCCTTGGCATCATGACTCCTTGTCTGCTATTGGTTAGATTGAATTTTCAATCTGAATCGCGCAAATGATGAATAGTGAGCATTTCGCTAGTGGAGGAATTTGAATGTGACGCTGGGCAATGGGATGTGTCACTTGCTCATAAGCCACCTCCAACCGCAGTTGGCACCGATTGCGGCCACTACGCCTCAATGCATGACACACGTACATCATGCGCTCACCGAATGGGGGTCGTGGAGGGGATCTGGGCTCAAATGTACGTACGAACAAGCGCGATGACAAAAAGATAAGAGGACATGTACACAGGACCCCACTAGACATGGGCGGCCCGGCGTGCCCTCTGCCACATCCGTGTAACCAGGTTCGTTCCATTTCGAATTTCCTGATCCTGTTAACCAGCGTATGGGTAGTCTTGGAGTTGTACAGCATGGTGTGCCCAAAAGCACAACGGACTCGGCATATGGAGCTGAGGAGGATCACGCAGACTAGTACGGCGATATTCTTGATCAGAAGGGATATCCCCGGACGCCAACGCCCGGGTTGGCAACCGCATCGCAAAAGTTCTGGGGTTGCGACGTCAACGTGACGTGGATGCGTAAGTTCGTCGGTTCCTTTCCCTCCTTGAATGATGGTGACATCGATATGAAAGTATGTATTGCACGTCGTAGTGAAAGAGTGGTTTGGCCAAATGCCAAGTGGTCTATACATAAGCAGATCGGAAGACGCCGAATTGATCCAGAGAAGTTCCTTCCTGTACGAAATCTGACACGCGCGAATGAAACTGTTAGCAGTGTGGCGCCATCCCAGTACACGGACTGGCATCCTGCCATGCACATACACCCAGTCCCTAGCATCTGCGTCACCGAGGTTTATTAGAGATAGAGGACCGATGGAAGGACTCTTGAAGCCCACGAGCGAACGCTGACAACGCAGCTCCGGCATTATAACGAAACCTCGACGCATTGTCATTAACGCCGACTCATCACCATGCGAGTACTTCGGCTATCGGTGTCCGTTTTCGCCATTACTGGACTCGCGGCGACGTCTGCTGCACCGACTTCCGAAATGAGGTCGGACCACGCTGGGAGACCGATGTCGACGGAGATACATAGGTCCAAGGACGAAACATATTTGATCACCGAGGGGTCACGACCGACGAAGAGTGCATGCATGGACGCTGGATTGTACGTGGCATGCGGCATTGGCAGGTTGGAGGAACGCTAAAATGCCGATGTCGCACGGGGTGTTGACTACAGCGTGCAGAACGTCGATCCTAACGGGGTATCCTCGCCGACAGGGACAAGACCTGTTGGAATGTTGGACGCAAGCCCGACCAGGATAGGAGCAGAGCCTCCAGTTGTGAGCGGATCGAGATGGGTTTTGGTTCCGAACATGCAGGGTGAGTTGGGTTTTCGGCTCGAAATAATGGTCGGATCATATCGACACGGTGTCCGGCTGTTCACAGTGGACTCGGCTGGGAATACGACCACAGGAATCGACATGAAATCTCGCATTCGGGCGCACAGAGAGAGTGGGGGTGTGGTGGTTAATATCACTACGTGGACAGTCGGAAGGGAAAACGGCCTGAGCGCAGGTGTCATGGTGGCATCGGTGTTGGCAGCTGTGCTGGGTAGCTGCGCGACCGTGTGGTGTTTGATAGTGAGTCGATCGGCGCCAACGACGAAAAGCTTGCTGATGACAACGTCTCGCAGAGGATGAGAAGGTCGTTCGAAGATGCCGTAGGACAGATGCAAAAGGGGAAGACCGGGGTTTGTCCACCAGCATGGATGGTGCCGGTGAGACCGAGTGAGAGGTGGGCAGTGCCAGCACCTCCCCCCCCATTGTCGCCTCGCACGACGTCAGACACTGTTTATAGTCTTGGCCACCACAGTGGAGCGCATGCATGCCCAACATGGGGCACGGCATATCCAGCGTGATGTCCACATGTAGCATAGGTACCAGTGAGATTCTCGCAGGGCGAGAGCGGATTCTCAGGCATCTGCCAGCCGCACTGCTGAGCCCATCAAAACAGTGCTGCGAAATAAATCTGGGCGGTTCTAGTTTGAATCAATTAGCCAGCTGATTTGACCGGACCTTACCAACTCACTGAGTGGTGGCAGTGGAAGCGAGTGTAAGAACCGCGCAGCCAACTCGGACTTGGAGCTCACCAGCGCCCTCAGTTCATTCTTCCCCGGCGACAATTGTTGACGTTGAAAAAAAAAAACAGTTTCAACGTTGTTTCTTCTTCTTTCTCTTCCACCATCATCGACCGTGCGGGGTCTACTAGATGTCGTCCTCGGGCTACCATCCGCCGCCTCATCTGCACCGTGTCAATCTGCACTCGCATGGAAAGCGCCCGTTCGAGGAGTGTGGCGGGTATGATTCAGGCCCTGACAACTCCATGCCCATCCAGCCCACCACCAGTGGCACCTCGTCCTCGTCGAATAATAATTGCTTCTCCACCACAACTTCGCCGACCGGTCCACACAACCCAGAGACAAGAAACAAGAGAGCTCGGAGTACAAGTTCTACCAGTACAGATGACTCTTCTTCCAATCCGTCGTCCTCCAGTGGTTACAACACTGCACAGTCCAGCTCACACAGCGATATCTCTGCCGATGGCTCGTCTGCGCTGCCTGCGAGCGCGGTAGATTGCCCAATCCATCCTGTGGCCTCACCGCCTCCCTTTGCTACCACCCAGGATATCCACATGTCTGATTTGCATCTTCCAATTCCATCCACTCAACCTCAGCGCACCCATGTTCCCATTCCTCCAACTCCAGAAGATACCCTTCGCACTTCTCTACAACGTTTCGCAGAGTTTGACCGCCAAATCGCGGCTCTCCGTACTTCCCTCGCAGCTACACGTTCCCCGCCACTGCCACCTCTAGGTCCTTCCGTTGACGGAGATCCAACCCTTTCAAATGACCATTGGCATTCTAATTCATCAAATTTTCTTTCTAATGGCGGTTCCGGCCCACCTCAAGCTTCCACTACCACAGACTCTGCCTCATCCACTGTGGCTGTTGTACCGAGCGAAACCCTCAATTTATTATCCGCCTTTGCATCTTCCGACGGTTAGTACGCCACACGTCTAGACCAGCCGGAATCAATTAACACTTCTCCCTTGTTGCATCGTTTTCAGATAGTGCTAATGTGACGGTAGCGACCTCAACTGCATCCGGTAGTATCCCCTCTGCATCGTTCTCTCCCACTTATGGCAATGTCCCTCGGTATCCGCCCTATCGCCCCCCTGTCGGTGGTTCATCATCGCACGAGCGCGTGGGAGATGCGATCTCTTCGAGTTCTACGCCTGCTTTCATGCGACCCTCGTCCAGCGAAACTACCACACGAGTGGGCTCCAGATCGTCAGTCTCTGTCGAGTCGTCCGCACCCCCTTCCGCTTCCCACACAAGACACGTACGCAGGAGCTTGTCCCCGCTGGTGCTTCCCCCCGATCCTTCTTCGTCGTCGACGCCATCTATTGTTACTGCTGATATCTTACTCAGGTATCGCACACCATATAGCGATAGGGATCCGGTCAATAGCCGATCGCACAGAAGGGGCGTTGACAGCCCAGTTCCGAATAACCGTGATATCTTGTCATCCCGTCTGGAAGATCATATAGGCGAGCAACCACGTAATGTATTCGTTTTTTGGCACTCAGATGAGTCTACTTACCCTTGTAGCAGGAGTATCGTCACACACTCGGCTTGGTGACCGTGTTAGAGTCATAAGGGAGCACTCCGCAGAGCGGGAATCTGTTCCCTCTGTATTCGATGTCTTCAACATTGGCGAATCCTCTCAGGACCGAAACAGGTCATCGCCCGTGCGAGAACCTGTTGCATCCCGATATACCTCTATCGCAGGTACGTACACCCCAATTGAAAGTTTGTGTTTGCAAACTGAGTAATGCTTCTGGCACAGAACCCGTGCCCCCACATGCACTCGGAAGCCACAACGAGAGATCGAGGGCTCTTGCACCCATCTCGACTGCGGTGAACGTCAACCCAGTCCCTTCACAGGACTTCCACACCCGCCTCCACTCCTCCTCGTGGACATCCATTCCCTCCTCCAACTCCCTCATGTCTGAAAGTGCATCTGAGCGACGACACGCCCTTGCTCTGGAGCGGTTCCGCGCACGGCTGCGTCGATCAAGTTTTGATGCGGACGATGAGTCGGACAGTCGGTGGTCAGGCAGCTCCCGAGGCGAACGTGAGCGTGAGAGTGGTCATGATCTGGGTGCTGGATCGCCAGTGCCGCCGAGTCCGAGTCTGGAGAGTGTGCCAGGGACTGGAACGAGCTTGCATTTCCCCCCGATTGCTACCACACGTGCGCCGCAGTCGACGACGAACAGGGTAGAGCCGGTGACCTCGACATCGCTCCAGCGTTCTTTCTCGGAGTTGTTTGCGGAGACGCAGAGGATCGCGAGGGAGGAAGGGGCCGAGGCTTGGCTACTTGACTGGGACGCATCGAGGGTGGCGGAACGAGAACGAGAAAGACAACAGTTCGAACGGGCACGAGAGCGGGAGCGGGAAAGGCAGCTAGATCGGGAACGACAGCGAGAAAGAGTGTGGGAATGGGAGCGGGAGCGTCAGAGAGAGCGGTTGAGCCAGGATGTCCGAAGCAGGGGTTTCGCTTCCGGGTTGAGCCTGGCCTCGACGAGCTCGGCGAGAGAGGAGTCTTCCCACCCTCCTGTGTCCGCTTCGTCGGGGCCACCTCGGCAGTCTTTGGGTCAACTTGGGATTGGGCCAAACACTACGAGTCCGAATGTGACCGCAACGACCACGACGACGAACAATGGCCAACAGTATTCGTACACCAACCTGAATCTGTCGTCTTTCCAATCTGGGCTATTCAGGGACTCGCTGAGGAGGAATGCAGAGGTGGACCAGGCTTCATTCTCCTCGACCGGACCTGTGATGCCCTCTGTGACCACTGGGGGGTCTCGCACTGCTTCACGAGTCGGTTTGGAGGACAGTGGAAGTGAGATGGATCTGGATGACATTGTGCGCACGGTACGTAATCTTTGGGTGATACGGCGACACTGGTCTTACAGCAATTCCCGCTTAGCGTCCACCCTCCCCAGAATGGTCTCGGCCACATCCTTATGCTGGGTAAGATACTTGCGGCGTGGCAGTACCACAGCATGCATGCTGACTGCACATTTTTTCTAGCCGTACACCTCCTCCCAATTATTCTCCACCACCTCGCAACTTTAGTCTTCGACCGAGCTTATCTGTTTTGCGTAGAGGCAGTGTTACCAGTTACGACTCTCAAGGACGCTCACAACCTCCCAACCGGAACTCGGCGATGTTCACTCGGCCCATACCACAGGCATCTTCTGGGTCGACGAGACCCACCTCATACGAAAACAGTAATCGGCCCGCACCTCCAGAAAGAACAGAGCGCGATCGGTTCCTGCCAGCGAGGATCCTCGAGAGTTTCTATCGCTCACACGAGGACGGGCGACGAAATGCGTCAGCCGGGGCCGGGCAGCCATACCACCCACAACATCCTCCCAACCAAAATCATGCACCGATATCAGGTTCGGGTGCCGTTTCCCGGAACGAACGGAACGATGTCGTAGGTGGACCACGGAGCGCGAGTGGGAACGGGAACGGAAACGGGAACGGAAGTCGTCCCGGGACCGAGGTCGTGGGAGAAAACAGGAGGAGTTCGCTCGGGTTGGGAGGTTCCATACGTTCTCGGCTTGCGCGACTTGCGAATCCCCAGTCGTCCTCGAATGCCACGGACGTCTCGTCGTCGTCGCGACAACGATCACCTTCCCGTCCGGTTGGGGCTCGTCCGCAGGTGGCGGAACAACATCGGAGGGGGTCGTCGATCTTTGGGAGTGCAAATGTGCCCGAGCACGAGTCTCGCCCGGACGCACGTAGTGTGTCGGGACCGCCACATTGGGCTCTGAACGCCGGTGCTGTAGATCCCCCGGTGATGACGCGAGATGCACCTTGGCGTGCGTCGTCTGGTCCCCGCAGCGTGTTAGCCCCGCCTCCGCCCGCGAGTGGTTCTGGTCGGGCCGAGATTGCCGAGGTGGCCAACCGTGTAGAGGAGCAGCGCTCGCGTTTGCGGACACTTCGCCAGAGGTTACAGTTGGATAGGGGTGGCGAGGGTATCCGGGTCTTTAGACCTGGTATGTTAAGGGCTGCGATTGGGAGGAGAGGAAATCTTGGGGATTACGTGGTACGTGGTTACTTTCGACTCCATTTCTGCGTATATGCTTGGTTTGGATGGCACTCATGGTCGTCTCTTTAGCCGGACGAGATGTTTGACGATTCATACGAGGCGTTGTTATCGTTGTCGAGCATGTTGGGCGAGGTTCGTTCTAGGGCGACGCCAGAGGAGGTCATTGCAACCCTTCCGACTGGGACATTCAAGGATTGGAAAAAGGACGATAGTGAGACGAGGTGTCCTATCTGCTTGGACGACGTGAGTACCATCCTCTCTCTCTCTCGAGGCACACCGGTTGACGGTCGCTCTCTTTGAATAGTACGGGCCTTTGGATGCCGTCACGAAGCTAATAGAATGTTCACACTGGTTACACAAAACTTGCTTGGAGGTGGGTGTTATCAGAGATTCGCTTCTTCACGGGGTTGTTCAATGACATTGTTCACGTACAGCAATGGTTGAGGACAGCCAATACTTGTCCTGTGTGTCGCGAAAAAGTCAAGGCGTCTCCCAAGCCTGCGCCTGCGCGGAGACGTCCACACCGGGACCCTTCTGGTCTGTCTGAGACGAATCATGGCGCGGGCAATACCAATGCCGGGAATGGTCCGAGCGGCAGGCCCCCGCATACGAATGCACAGTCGAACAATGGGAGACCAGTGTCGTTTGCGGTGACCGTGTTTGACCGGTTGATGAACGATGGAAGAGAGATGACTGCAGAATCGTGGTCGCCTCCCTCGTCTCAAGTTCCCCCACCCACACGAGATGCGCGTACCGTATTTCTGGAGCGTCTACGGGCTCAACAGCAGCACCAACACCCGCGCGAGCCACAGCAGCCACCACATGCACACGATTATTCCGATGTGTATATTCCGCTTCCTCCTCCACACGAACTGCACTACCATCTCCGCGTACCGCCTGCGAATCCACCTGGTTCGGCCTCGTCTCGCCCGACAGCTGGCGTTGGATTGGGTGGGACGGACGGGCCCGGTGTGCGTCCGTTTGGGTTCGTGTCGGTGTTGCGTGGACAAGGATCGGATTCGAGCATGAGTACGAGCTCGAGCACGAACATGGTCGTTGACGAAGTCGGTGCGCATGAGGCGAGTGGTCGTCGTTCGATGGTGGGCATGAGTGGAATTCCCGGGTCTGGGTCGTTGTTCCTCGACCCACCGACGATGCAGCGGAGAGAGGCCATATTTCCATTTGTGCCGTTACCTTCTGGCACGTTCACTGGTGCAAGTGGCCCCGCGCTGCCGCCCCCCCCACCCCCACCACCCCCACAACAACAACAACAGTCAAGTTTCGATGCGCACGGACACGGACACCCACCGACGGTTGTGATTTCGAACTCGACAGAGTCTTCGAGGGATTGGAGAAATTCGCGCATGTATGAAGCGCTGTTTAATATGGAGGCGTCGCATTCGTCGTCGTCGTCTTCTTCTTCGGTGTCTGTGTCGCAACCTCGGCCTATGGGTGTGACGGATCGGATTCCTGTCGATGAGGACAGCGCGTTTGAGGATTATATGTTTAGATGGAATCTTCGTAGGGGTCGGGCCGGGCATGCGTATCCTTATGAGGAAGAGCCGACGAGGCGGGGGAGTGGGGAAGGTGCGAGTTCGGGACCGTAGGGATCCAAGCGAGTGATTTTTCAAAGTCTTTCTTGCGCTTCACAACATACCTCTAATATTTTTTTTTTTTGTTCCAACTGACTTTTTTTCCACCTTCTTTTGACTGTCGTAACACAAGTTTCTTCGCTCTTTCACTTGTTTTTTGTTTCTCATCTCACTCTCGTTTTGCACACGCGACGACGTCAAGGATATGGTTACGAGCGGTCTAGTGTATCATGTCTATGGATCTTACAATATTTAGATTGCATGTCGGCATTTGGCGAGCCACGATTGAGTACGGTATGGGATTGTTCCTGTCGGACTGGTCCTCACTAGGTTCTTGCATGGCGGTGCTTGTAGGTGATGATCTCCCCGCATTCGCCGAAATTGGAGAGGTGAAACGCGAGCGAGATGTGTCGATCGCTGGGAGCGTTGCCGGCGCTCGGGGATGGGTTCGTACTAGTTCGTAGTTCGTGGCTCGTACGGAAAAGTTGGAGAGATCAGTGACACGTGGTCTGGGAGGGATGCCGAGGCGGTGCCTCGCCAAGTCGATTAGCGGTGCCACTGGCTGTCGGTCGTCTGGACGGCTCGTTCAGTCCAGTCCAATCTCTGTCAAGACCTTCTCCGGCTCACCAATCAAAATATCGACCCGGTAATCAGCTCCGAAGGTGAGTGCTCGAGCACCGTTTCCCGCTTCGCCCATGTGAGTCTCGGCCCTTGGATCTGGCTATGCCTCTCGCTTCTTTTTTTTTTTTCTCTGGGTCTTGTGATACCCGACGTTTTCAGCGGGAGACGGCGTTTCATCTCCTCTGTGGGTCTCAAGCATCGCCTGGCGAGGAACGAACGGCATTGCGCGTCGTGCATGCTCTCTCTTTCGTTCTTCATATCCCCGCTCTCCGTTTCGTTCGTTATTGCTCTTCGTAGCAACACCCGCTAATTCCTTCGCCCATCGCGTCCGCGTGGTGTAGAACTCCTCACCCATCGCTTCGGGTTCTCGCTCGCCGTGGACGTCCCAAAACATCCTGTTGTCGTTTCGTTCACCGTTCAGAAGAACATCCGTCACGCAGCCTCTCGAATCCTCCATTGCGGTCGTCGACAGTCAAGTTACCCCCACAAGGTTTTCTACGCTCGCTCGTCACAGATCCGGATCCAGCACCATTCCCATCTCTCCATCCCCCTTCACGTTCTGGACGACTTCAGAATATCCCATTTCGTCCATCACGCACAAGGATTCACCATTCCGGTATGGACGCTCACGAGCTTGCGCGATGGACTCGATTCGCAGCCAAAGGTGGCATTGGCAGATGTACCGCGATCGTGGATTGTATTGCCCAAGAGATGGGTGAAGACTTGATGTTTTTGAAGGCAAGTCCAGTTCACCCCCGAGTCCGTAGTTGAGCAGCGGGTGTCCGTCCAAAGGACGGTCTCCTGGTCCACGTTTGGATCTGATGGGTGGAAATGCTGTTGGGGATCCGAGTCGTCAAGGCTTCTCACTGGTGACAACTATCGGGGAGAACATGATCGGTCATGCTGGTGGGGGGTTCGTCTGTGATTTCGCAGTTGTTGCAAAACTTCGGGTGTGTTAGGGGTGGGCACGCGAAGCGAGGATATGGGAAAAGTATTCCCTGCTAGGCTGGACGGTTCTGCTGAAGAATGCATGACATTGAAATTCGTTCACGCGGTTCTGACATGACACTATTTTTGCAGGACGATGAGATCACAGTATTGATGCAATTACCTGAGCCCGGGATTTATCTCGTGAGTTGTCTGTCTTGCCGTTCAGCCACTGGTGGCTTGCCCTGCTTCTGATTCGCGTCACCATCGCTTCTTTCGAGTTCACCTTCAATCAGCGCTGATGCACCATGCTTTGAAACTAGGGTCATTGCGAGGGCGTTGTTGGCCGATTTTCTGGCAAAGATGTCCGGTTTCATGGCAAGTTGAAGAAGCCCGTCATGGCAAAGAGAGGCAGCGTCACCGTCGGCGCCGGCGGGCCCGAGAGTAGGGTGTCTATCTCTTTGGTCGAGGGAAGCGGTTCAAGAGTGGACCTCTCGAGAGAGAGGTCACGGCACGCCTCGGAATCACCATCTAATTCGAGGCCAGGATCCAGGACAAAGCATACGCCCTCACCTTCTTATTCCAAGTCGCATGTGCACATGCAGTCCTATTCAACTACCCATTCGCGCTATTCAGAGGACCAGTCCGCAACCGCCACTCCTGACTCTTGTGGTACCACCGTGGTCGGCACTTCGCATACGTCCACCATCAAACATGCTTGCGCCTCCAGCACTAAATCCGGGCATGCCAAACCCCCACAGATGGTTACCTCAATTTCAGGTGCTTCCGTTTTTTCGGTAGGGTCGGCATCGGTTTATTCCGAGGCGTCGACTGCTACGTCCGTTTACTCGACTGCAGACACTGCTTCTGAGAGGGTGAAATCCCGAAACGGGTCAGTATACTCTGCCAATTCAGGCGAGACCGAGAGGGATGTCTCTGAGGAGTTCGAGCACGGCAATGTTGACCAAGCGAACGGTGCCTCAGATCCACAGAGGCTAGCATCTGTATCAGGTTCGATGTCCGACAAAATGCTGTCGACTCCTCCTTCAGCCTCATCGTCGACGCCGAATACGATACTTTCAGCTTCGGTATCAACTTCGACTTCAATATCGGCATCCACCTCGACATCGGGTACATCCTTTGCATCGACTTCGACGTACGGTCCTGATTCCGTCACCGGTTCATTTGGATCCGTCGGCTCAATCTCAGAGTTGGAGGCTAAACAATTCGACCTGAGCAAGTTCGGCATACGTGCAGAGACGCAAACTGGCTTTATACTCGCGCCGCCGCCTTTGGCAATAGGTGGTGATAGAAATGGCATGGCTTCCCCCGTAATTGCGCCTCTAAGAGTGAGCAAGTCGCCCAGACTGACGCCATCGCCTGGTCTTCCTCCATCGTCACCACTTCCTGTGCCTCCCGCAATGCCTAGGGAAAACCCGCGGTCTACATCCGTATCCCCTGCATTTCCCAGCCCGCTGTTCCTTGGAAGATCTGGGTCTTTCTCGCCAAAGCCTCCAATTTCTTCGCCTCTCGGCTTTCCTGGGTCGCTGTCACCCGGTTTACCAAGTTCGTTGGCGCCTGGACAACGTTCCCCTGGCCTTCCAGGTCCGTCCTTTGTTTCATTTCGTAATCTTCCGTCATCGCTCAAGTTGCCTTGCGCATCTTCGGATTTTCAGGTTCTCTGTCGCCTGGTTTTCGTTCACCAGCGTTCGCGCATGGGCCTCATTCTCAGTCTCAGTACGCGTTCTCGTCTGGATCAAGCTCTAATAGCCCGAGTCCACATCCGTCTTTTACGAGCCCGTACGGCTCAACCCCGTCCCCCTCCCTGACAAGTCCATACGTGGGTCCGAATTCCAATCCCAACGATAATAATGTACCTACACCACTCACTGTGCGCACGCCGCCTGTGTCTTCGTCTCCTTACGGTGTAGGTCAACCCCGCAGTGGGCCTCTTTCACCGCCCCCGACTTTGCCGCTACCACCTCTGCCGGCGGCATCGTTGCCTTCGCCTGGGTTCCCTATGACGACGCTGCCTACGCCCGGTGCGCTTCCTGCGATGGGAACCGCTGCGAGTGGGCGAACGTCCCCATTAGCAGCACTCTCGTCCTCTTTACCATCGTCGACGTCGGGGATGTTGTATGCGGATGACCGAAATGGGCGGCGCGATGGAGATGGGATCGGGGATGGGCATTGGGATGAAGTGGAGGAGGAAGGGAACACGACGCGTTTGTCTACGCTCGATGCATTCCGTCGACGGTTGGACGACTCGGCGGATTCGGCGGATGGGGATGAGTTGGGGTATGAGGGTCATTCGGGAGATGAGGGGGACCGTGTACTTCGCTTAGGTGAGAGGGAGGACGAGAGAGTAGCGAGGGTGAGCGGGGATGGGAAGGGTGGGTGGGTGGGTGGGGAGGATGCACATTCTGATGGGGAAGTGGGGATTGGGTTGTCGTTGATGGGTGTGTTGGGTGGTGAGGATGATGAGGATGAAGCTCATGAAGATGATGTGGAACGGGCGAAGAAGACGGGTGGAAACGACAGCGAGTCGGACGCGGACAATATTGGGGTGGATGTCAACGACAACGCCTCCGGTGTCTCTGGTGAGAATGACGGTACGGCGACTATGGCATGGACGCGCTATACGCCCTCATCGCCTATCAGCGCTCAGAATCCGAATGGACATCGCCGAACCGGAGAAGAAGGCGGAGGCGGAAGTGACGAGGAAGACGAAGACGACGGTGCTTACTGGGACGACATCTACGACGACTATCGGTACTCGCGTTACTCTCTCGCATCCAAGCGGTTTTCCGCTGCCTCAAAGCGCGTGTCCACTACGTCTAAAGCTTCCGGAACCTCCAAAGCGTCGTCGAAAGCACACGCGAATGCGCCTCCTATGCCAGTTCCACCCGATAGGCCCAGCTTCGATGCGCCTCGACCGAGCATTGGCAGCGATGGGACGAATGGTTATCCGAGGCCTAGCCTCGAGAGTACGTCAAGTTCTATATTATCTGTCTCGATGCCGTTTTCGCGACCTTCGTTGACACGGTCGGCGTCGGACGAATCGACCCGCGCGACACATATGTTACCGCTGACTGCCCAGTTTCCCGCTGTTCCGGTGCATGTTCCTGTGCGGACAGAATCGCGGCTGAGGATCGTTCATGATGGGCATATGCAAGGTAGTGATGATCACGGAGAGAGAGAGTTGCAGGTGGAGCATGGATCCACGGAGGAAGATACTGGGGGTGTTGGATTGAACATCGAAGTGGTTGAGGTGGCGGATGAAGACGCTTCGCAAGGTCAGGAAGTCGATGTGGGAAGACATCTTACGTCTTTGAACGCGAACATGGCGCTCTCGCCGTTGTTGCATACGACATTTGGATCGCCGCATTCGTCAAGGTTTACGGACTTTGAGGATGGATCGGATCAAGATAATGGGCGGAGGTATAGCAACAAATCGGGCAAGTCGACGATGTCGTCTGCTGAAGGGCCCCCCAAGTCCCCGATTGATGGTGGAGGAATGGCGTCGGCGTTGAGGACGAGGATGGAGGCTGAACGTGCCCCATCGTCTGGCACTACGCCAACCCTTGTACCTGCGCCTAGCCCCGATCCTCCACCAAGAAAGGAACCAGGGGTACGTACGATCGCCGTGGACGACGAAGCGAGAGATATAACCAGCATCAATATTACTGTCAACGATTCCGCTTCGGCAACAGAGGTAGCATCTCCGTTGCCAACACCGTCTGTGCAGAACACCAACGCGGCTCAGGCGACGGTCGCCGCGGACCCCGCACAAGCTGCACCTACAGCAGATCAACTAGAAGACGCAGAGAAGAGCCCTTTTTTAAGACCGCGTCCCCAGCCAAGTCGGTCACCTCATCCCTTTGCTCGGACCTCCCTGTTCCTTCCGCACCCGAACGCGCCCAAAGCAGCCCATCAATCACAAGGGCCCATGTACGGACGAACGACCCCCCAATTGTACACTTATCTGGCGCCTTCAGGACCTGGCGCGGGGAACATGACCCACCTCCCCACCCCGCCCGGCACGACGTTTTATTCGACACACATCCTTCACCAACTCCGCAGCGTGTCGATTGCTGCGTCTCAAGGTCCGGCAAGGAGACCACCGATGACGCTGTTCGCACGATGCCAACCGGATTTGAACGCGAGCATGGGTCCCGTTCCGATCCTGTTTTCGCTGGACCCGTTCCCCCCGCTGCCTACGCCTCCCGCAAGACCACAAACGAAGTTGGGAAACGGCAATGGGATACCTTATCCGGCGAGCATGGCACCTACCAGAGCAGCGACTGTTTCTGCGCCTGTACGTAGAGGTGGGGGTGATGGCACGTCTCCGAAGGAGGGTGATCCGGGTGCTGGGGACTCGACTACGCTGTGGTTACCGAGACGGTCAGTGACGGCTGTTGCGAGCGTGGGTGGTCCACAAGGAATGGATGCGGGTCCGTCGTCGTCGCCGTCGTTGCCGATCCCGAGAGAAGGCTTCGTACCCCAAGTTGGCGCTGCTCGTCCGCGATCGAGGTCGTTCTCTTCGTTTGGTGCCCATGTCCCTCCCCCTATGCCGCAAGAGAGAAGGTCAGTCCAAGTCCATCGTATGGCGTTCTTAGTTTCGTAAATACTCATGGGAAATATGTTCGTCCAGTCGGGAAGAACCGGCGATGAAGGTACAGGGCGTTGCCAACGTCACCGCCCCGCCACGCAAAACGTCTCTCCCACCTGCGTTGATGCCTCGACACGCTCCGTCTCCGCTTATTCTGCATAGCAGCAACAAGGACCGCGAGCCGGACGGCAATCTTGCCTCTCCTGTCATACAATCGCCTAGCTTGAGCATGCAAATCAAAGTACCGCCGAGTCCGTTCACACAAGAACCTCTCACGCACTCTCCGCAGTTTGCCGACGTGACCCAGATCGTAAACACGAATGGACCACTGGCCAGTCCGGTTGTGAGCTCCCCCTTTGCGAACAGCTCAGAGAAGGAGAAGGATGTGTCACCTGTATCGGGACCCTCTGGAGTGACGAGCAGAACGTCGATGTCTGACCCTCGCAGCGCAACGTTATCACACTCGCTGATGCCAGGGCGGCAGGGATCGTTGGATACGCCCCCTCGGAACAGCTCGGTCGAGGGACCGCCACGACAAAGCTCTGACTCGAGCGACTCGCGTTCGTTGGCCTCGCCTCCTCCGATCCCCGACGCGGTCTCACAAAGCGCACGTTCTTCGCCACTCGCGCAGGAGTTCACCCTGAAGACCAAGCTCAGTCTCCCGGCGCTTCGAATGAAGGCAAGTGTACGATCCAAGATGGACGACGCCGTCAGCGTGGTATCGTTCCTAGGAAGTGGGGAAAACGAGACTGTTCAAGTGCAAGACATGGACTTTGAGCTCGTCAAGCCTTCTCTTCCTCAGGTGACCGGTCGGCCGAGTCAGGAATCGACGTTGACCAGTCGTGATGTCGATATAGCCAAGCCCGACGCATCTCCTATCCTGGGCGACGCGGCATCGATGCATTCCAGTGCGCCAAGGTCGCCGCTGGTCCCTACTGCTCCCACGGAATCTGCCGAATCTATTGATGCGCATCGGCAACGCGAATTGAGATGGATGGCGTTGTTCCCCACCGTGCCTCCGTCGCAAGCCCGCAAGAACAAAAAGGTCAGAAAATTGCTGCAAGAAGGGGTGCCTTCCTCGGTTCGTTACCTCGTTTGGTGTCATCTCACGGACAGCAAGACGCGGGCGTTGCCTGGGGTGTATGCTAAATTGAGAAAGAGACCGCCTGTTCCGGCGTTTTCAGAGATCGAGAATGATGCGGCGGAGGGTTTCCCCGACCAACCTCAGCTTCAGACATCGCAAGGACCCATCGTCTCGCTTCTTCAAGCGTATCTTAGCATGGTGCCCGACATCCAATATAGCAGTGGTAATGTTTTATCCCACGGTTCGTGTGTCGACACCCCAGAGCTCACCTTGCTTGGATTTCCTTAGGGCTGACGTCTATTGCTGGTCACTTGTTACTGCTCGCACCTGAAGAGGACGCCTTTTGGATCTTTGCTTCGATGATGGATGCGCACTTGCGCACTTACTTTTCGACGAACACCGTTCAGATCGAGATCGATGCGTCTCTGTTTAGCAAAGCACTCGAAGCCATCGATCCTGTGCTCACGAAGAAACTGTATGTGCAGCTGTCGATAGCCCCTGCGAGCATTACGTGGCCATGGTGAGTACACTTTTCAGCAAAAAAAAAAAGGCGTCGAAAAGTTGCAGTCTCTGATTATGATTCAGGTTCTCCACGTTGTTCGTCGGAAGCCTTTCCGTGGATCACCTGCACCGAGTGTGGGATATATTTCTTTACGACGGTGAGTTGGTTTGTTATCTGAAATGTCGTCCAAGACCGACGGTCGACCGACCACTCGTAGGCATACCGTACTTGTTTCGTGTCGGTCTGGTCGTGGTCAACTGCGTGCGCCATCTTTTACTGCAAGCGAATTCGGAAGAAGCTGCTTTGGCACACCTCGTTCGCCCACCTCCGGCATGTCTACCCTCAGCGACGGAGTTGCTCGTACTCGCCGCAAACGTGAAGCTCAAGGACGACGACGTCCGGAAACAGCGAATCAAAATGGAACAACAACTCAAGCGGACGACGCAAGCGCGACCTCCAAACGGTGTGTCGATCGTGCAAACTTCTACGATATCACTCCCAAAGACATGACGCGTCACGAATGTCGTTCATGTCCAAGTGTATGTTTTGTGTCTGTCTTGTTTTGCGAGCATGCTTTTTACCTGTATGACGAATGCTGCGTTGTCTTTGTGTCTGATCCCTCCCCCCATACCCCGCTTCAAAAAAGGCATATTTTGCCCTGTCTTTCTTTTTTGCCCCTCATTCTTGTCTTCATCCCTTTTTTTTGCGCCTATGCATCCCGACAAGAGTATCCCCTTTACTCCCTATACATACAACAACAGGACTCTCTGCAAACCCATGATACCATTACCTTATATAAACTTGTGCATACGATAAAGCCAACTTTTTTTGGGGCCCCAACGCCTTTTTTTTTTGCTTTCGTCCACCTCGTTTTCTTTTCGATGCGTGTTCAGAGAAGAAAAAGACTTGGAGCTCGACTAGTTACCCCCCCCCCTCTCTCTCTCTCTCTAATCAAAAGCATCTAGTCATCTAGTTCGTGATCAGGTGCCTATGATGGCATGGTATCGTTGGGACGAAATGTCGAAAACTAGCCGTGCTGATTGTCAAAATGAGATGCGACTAACTTGGCGAGGGGTACGCCTCGCCGTCGCATTGATCAGGAGATCTAGAAGGATCAAAGGGTGAGAATTCTAGTTTGGATCATACTCGTTGCCGTGCCACACCGTCGTGATGATGACTGCGTCCCCATGGTCCATCGCTCCTTCCTCCAGACGCCAATCCCAGCCTGACTCCAATCGGTCATCACAACCCTCCAGCCTCCAGCCTCTTCAGCTTGGATTGCTACGACATCGATAGCCTCATGATGGAGCCTAATCTTTTCACTTTCAAGCAGAGGACGCACGAACGTGGCGAGATAATCATAGGTCTCACGGAAGAAGTAGGGAACGGCTGGTCCTGTCTCCATGGTGGTTCAGGGAACGGATTCCCAGAGAATCGGAAGGCCCAGAGAACTTCAGGAATCGCGTTTCCGATCAAAAGCGGGGTAACGGCGGCTTCGTTGATCGTCGTGATGCCGTTTCACATTTGTTCGTTCTGAACCTTTTTCTCTGGGAATTTAAGAGGGTGCTACCTTGAATATATATTCTGATACCATCACTGTCGGATGACATCGAGTCAGATTCGCAGTGAGACTCGGCACTCAGTGGACTCGTACGCCTCCGATGCTTGTCTCGCCGTACACATCACCGCGTTAAGAGGTTTCGTAGGGTCACAAGGCCACAAGGACCTCAAACGATAACCGGGGACCTGCCGAACTTGGCAAAAAAGACGAAGATAGCAAGACACCGCCTTCATCACATGCAAGGGCCGAACGAATCCGAACTCCGATTCGATCTGAGTTATTAGTCCAGTCGCCGCTACACTTCGTGCCAGTGCTTTTACCGTCGGATGCTCAGCTGCGTAGAGGACGCATTGTTATCGTCAGGTTAGCGGACCTACTTTTCGTGCGCTGTTCACCACCCTGTGGCTCGGAATTTGCTTGTGACTCCAGGGCTCCAATGATGCGTGGAGCTTCTCGTTTACGTTCAACCTAGATCAAATCTCAATCTGCGCATGGAGAATGTAGGCATACCGTGGTCGAATAAATTTAAGCAGTCTTTTGATCCCTTCACTCGTCCTACATGGTGCTATTGCGTTCTCCGAATCCTAGTCCCGACAAGTCCACGATCAGTCTTTGGACAGTAAACATCATAAAAGGGTGGATAGTGTTACAGATACCGGGTCAGCCAAATCAACGTTCAGAGACAACAGCATACATTACAGTAGTAGATCAAGATCCAGAACTCAGCTAAATAATCCAAGCTTTCTAAAGGCCTCCGACCACTTCTTCGGGCTTCCAGCCTTCCACGGACTCCTCTCCTTCTCTACGTTCGACAAATGAAAAGTGCCTGGCATCCTCAGTTCTGATTCGTCACTCCCCGGAGATTGGGAGCGAGGGGTGTCCACACGATTAACCGACGAATACTTGTTAGGAACCGAGCCCTCCGATTCTGCCAGCTGGCCCAAGCTCAGTCCCGCCTGACTCGAAGCCTTCGCCTTCAACGACGTGTCACCATCAGCTTCGTCATTCAAGTTGGTCTGACTGGTCCCAGTCAAGGAATCATCATCAGCAGAAGAACCTTCCACTTTACCCGTTTCCTCTGTTTCACCTTCCTCAGGTCCAGTGACTTTGACATTGATGTTGACTCCTGGGTCGGAGCTCCCGAGACTCAGTTTCGTGAATGACTCTGAAACGTCGATTGGGCTCCCATCATGAGAGGGAGCGTCACTGCTAACACCTTCAGCCTCGGAATGGATGTGATCCTTTCCCCATCCTCCACTACCAGAGCTCGATGCACTCGATGCTCGAGAGTGCTTGCCAAAGCGTTGCACCGCAAGTGCAGAAGTTATAGCGGCGCGCCACCGCTTTTTAGCGTCAAAGTGTTCGCGCAAGCCATAAGCAACGTCGTGCTCCGTCGATGCTTCGTGCGCTGTAAGCCACTGGACATCCCCATGCCATGAGTGACGCCACGCCGTGAGGATGAGCGAGACAACGGCTTACGTAATTCTTACAGGCTTCGGATGCCGTCGGTCGTTGCGTCGGTTCCGGGTTGAGTAAGAGTTTGACAAAGATTTTGGCTGCGCACTTGTCAGTAACAGGACCATTGGGGTAGGAAGGCGTTCGAGACTTCACCTTCATCGGATATCTTGCTCCAATAACGCTCATGGAACTCAATCCTCGCCTCCGTGGTCTCACGGATCATGTCTTTTGTATCTTCTGCTCTAAACGGCGAATACCCGCATAGCAAGACATACGTAATTATTCTACATGACGGCAGGGTGTCAATAGCGATACTTGCGCGGTCAATGAAGTAACACCTACCCAGTCGACCATACGTCAACAGCCTTGCTGTGCCCAGTCTTGTTCAGAACTTCGGGTGCGACGTAACCGAAACTGCCTGCCAGGGAGTGCAGCTGTTCTTCCGGAGTGTGCAGATGTTTGGCGCTGCATTTATCCCTTTATGAGTAGTTTTGTAGTAGAAAAGGAGATATAGACATACATCCCAAAATCGGCGATGACGATGTCGCTGTTCGGGTCCTTTGTTCGGTAGAGAATGTTTTCGGGTCTACAATTGCACGTTATAGGACGTAACAAACAGCATAGTAATTATCCCTACTTGAGGTCGCGATGGACGATATCGTGGTCGTGAAGGTACTTCACCCCAGACAATATGGACCTAGGAGTTGTGGGGTGAGACAGTGACGTACATGTGAGCCAAGATAACAAACCGAATGACAGAAACAGCATCTTTCTCTGTAAATTTACCTTTCTGCAATATCCGTCCAAAGAGCTCGCCACCAGTGGCAAGCTCGAAAGAGAGGTAATATTTACTCCTCGACTCGAACCAATCATAGAATTTCACCTAACAGGCGTGGCGTGGCGTGGCGATCAGTCGGCGTTTCTGAGCGAGAAATTGAGAGATGGCTGATACGAACGATGTTTGGGTGATCAAGACCTTTCAAGACTTCCATCTCACCCCATACGGCTTCCTCGTTACCCTTGACCTTCTTCTTCGGAATCACCTTGAGAGCAACTTCCTTCGTGGTCACGGCACGTAGGTTTGGTGCAGAGGTACGGTGCAGGGCCACACTAAAAAGGGGGATTGTCGAGTGACCAGGGGTAGCTTCAATTGGACTCGGGCTGGAAGATGCAGATGCACCCTGCCGGGCTATATCGATCTGGTCTGCTGGGACATGCCAGGTAGCTCTCTTTCAAAGACAAAACAAAAACAAAAAGTCAATTATCAGGCCCATGACCCAGCCAACACGAAGGATAAGCATGGGTGGCATTGCACAACTCACCACAACTTTTCCAAACGTTCCAGTTCCGAGTACCTCATGTACTTCGTATAGTTGCTTTTTCACAAAGCTGGGCGGCTGGGGCAAGAGTGCGTCTTTCAGTGATAGATGTTTCATGTCTCGGATGTCAGAGTGGCACAGGTAAGCCTGTTCAATGTTATCCTGCGGATTCCCTGAGAGGAGTAAGACCTGAAGGTTGCCAATATACGAGTGGTTGTGTCCAAATGGTCAGTTCGCAGAATGAGTGGAGTGGGACGAAGTAGACCTGTGTTACAGTAATGGAATTGTTGCAATCGCTGTGTAGTTACACAGCTTGCTGATTTCATTTACGCCGCGTATCTTATCAGATATGGATTCATGGCAGAAGACGCGCGCAGGAGACCTCAGGCGTAGAGCTATTCAGAATCAAAATTACACTATAGACGATGCCGCAAAGAAAGCAAATCGCCATCGATACAACGTGACCAAAATTAACAGATGTAAGAATGGAATGAGAAAGAACCAAAACATCCTCGCGTTCCCCACATCACACGAATCGACTGAAGCCGACAACCACGCCCACCAATGTCCCCATCTTCCAGATATTGGCTCCACCCTTCACTGCTCCCCCATGCGACGAGGGCGTCGGAGAAGTGACTGGGCCAGACTGCGTAGCAGAAGCTGCGGCAGACGTCGCAGAGGCAAAACTGTTCCCATGTAATGAGCACATTATAACAAAGAGGAGTATAAATAGTATGGCTAACGCAGAACTGGCGGCTGCAGGATTTGAATTTGTATCAAGCATCACACCATCGACGACGTGAATGACGCCGTTTGATGTTAGCAAATCCGTCTCCACGATCTGGACTTCATTCGATCCCCCAACGGAAACAAAAAAACCTGTAGAGTTGGCGGAGAAAGCGTAATTCTGACCGCCTGCTGATGTAAGAGTGGTACCGGTAGATATTTCGGTCGAGTAAACTGATGTTCCGTTGATGACCTGTTTGAAACAATTACTTGGCCATCTATTGACAACACGAAAGAGAGCGACAGACGTGATTGGACAGAACGTTGAGAAGTGCTGTTGCGTTCTTGGAAAGACCGGCAAGGGAACTCTGTGCTGCTTGTACACCTGCATTATTTGGCGCAAACACAGTGATACCGTGTGCCGAGCTTAATGCGTGGAGAAACGAGGGACCATTTAGGACAGACGTAGAGTTTAGAAAAGCCGCGACATCTGTAAGGTCATACGACGCATTGTTGAAAACAGTGGAAATGTTGGGTGGGGGAGTCAGCACAGAGTCAATTGTTAAAATTGCAGTGTTGTTGTAACTTGTCGTATTTAAGACCGTGATATTTGACCTGAAAGCAGGGGAGTTAGAGGGTGCAAAGAAAAGACAGCAAGGATTACTCTTGGTTGATCACAAAAAGTGACCCATTATTGAACTTGGACCAAAGAAGAACTTGGGACTGGTTTCCTTCAAGCGTAACAAGGGCTGAGTCGTTGAGTAGAGTGCGTCCGATTGTCACATTGGGATACGGCCGTGTCTGGTTGATGAAATTACCCGAGACGATGTGATACGAGATAATATCTGCCAAGGCGGTCTCGTTGTTGATGATGGCAGGGTCCACGCCGAACACTGAGAATATTGTAAGAAGAATAACTGGTCCTTTAAGAGCAACACACAAGCGTCATCTGTGGGGGCAAATATGATCTTGTTTCCTTGAGAGAGTCGAGAGAGCACAAGTTGGCCAGTAGTGGTACCGTTCAGGGACGCTGTAGCGTTAGCGAGCTGATCAAGACAACTTGCATTGAGAGCCTGCAGGAGGCCATTGAGATAACCGTTTGCGAGTACAACGGGGGTGAAGGCTAAGGCTGCGAGCGTTAGTGCGCCGACGAACATAGTGGTTCAACGAATGTCGCGAGATCGCAAAAAGCAGAGGAAGGGGGTCTGATTCAGACAAACTCCCTCTCTCTCGATGACGCAATGCGCAGCGAGGTCATGATCGATTCACATGCAGGTGACTAGGAGAACATGCCATTTAATTCCATGACTTGGCCACTGAACGATTTCACCAAAGACACGACTTCCTAGGAGATGAGTACATTACCGGGTCCAGGAGAGCGGAGAGCAAACAGTGGCCTCCTCTGCTCAGTCTTGTCACCTAGAGATTCGGAAACCGTTATTCATCACCCCATGGAACAACTTTGAAAACAATCTTATTGTTACCTTCATCTTCGAGAAACCCACGAACTGAAATCCGAAACTTAAGCAGTCTAGAGGTTGCTCGATAGGTTCGCTCGAACCACTAATATAATACGAAATATTTGCACCCGCGAAGTTCGAACTCCATACTCGGCCAATTCCGGAGTAGGTCGCCTGTTTTGTCGCCACGGTGGATTTTGTTCAAGCAAAGTTCAAGTCCAAGCACAAGCACAAGCCTTAGACCGTTGTTGTATCATTCAATGGCACGCCGCGCACCTCCTCAAAATGCAGCCATGTTTGGCGTAGCTCCGCCACGACGTGCTCTCCACGATCCCAACGAATCCGCGTTCTCCCGGTTCATCCGGGAGGAAGTATTCGCACCAGAAAAAATTGCAGGAAACATCAATGTATTCGCAGCAGTGGGTGTGTTTGCGGCCGGTGTGTTTGCGGCTAGGACATGGGGAGACCTTCTAGTACCTGCATAACTGCAGTCGGGTGGCCGTGTCAACTCCGGCCTGACGGTCCACAATGGCCCATAATGTGAGTGTCACGTCCTTCCGATCCACAAGAATCTCTGACCCAATCCCATGTAGGTTCTTCTGCGCCTTTGTAATCTTGTCCACTGCAGTCGTCCCTCTACACACAAAACATAGCTATGTCCCCGTCGTAATGTTGTCCTCGGTCACAGAGAGGACTACAAGCACTAATACATCATGGAATCTCGTCGTGAATGTTCTTCGTGCCAATTTGATTCTGCCGTTAACTGGTTTCGACAGCCCTGGTAAATAGTTTCGAAACCATGATTTTCTTCGCCTTGTGGTCAAAGAATGCAGCTGCCCGATATCGTCGGTGTGAAGTTTGGCGCCTATTTCTCTACTCCACCGAGTAGATCATCATCGGGACAGTTCCGGCAACCATTTGACTCATCGATAGCTTGCGGCCTCGCGCAGTCAGTCGTGCCGTAACGATTGAATTGCTTATTCTTCCATTGACACAACCGGTATAAGGTGTGCTCGTCTGTTTGTTCCTTGGACTAAGCTACAAACCTTGTTCTAGGAGAAATATACGTGCCACTTGAACAACGACCATGTGGTACGTGTCACATGCGTTGCTGCATTGCTGCATCGCTCGAGTGCCTTACAATAGACAATTTCGGAATAGTCGGATTGACCGCCCATTTCGCGGATTGGATTCGAGCTCAGAAAATGGCCAATTTCTTTTCTTTTTTTCTTCTCATCGCTCCAGAGAAGCCGTCGAACAATGATTCAATTGTCTACACACGAAACCCCATTACTTGCTCCGACCCCTTGTGAAAATTTATTTTCTCGCGGCTGAAGTTTTGGTCTCTTGATTCAGACACATGTAAACTCGGAAATGCCCGCAGACCGGAGTATCGGTCACGGTCTCCTTTCTCTCTTGCTTCTCCCCAACGTGTCAGCATCTCAGCTCATTGTTGAAGCGTTTGAGGCTCGAGTGATCTTCCGATGCCATGGTCAAGTGTGTACTCTTCCTAATGCTTGACTCCTCCTGATGTTGTTCTGTTCAACTTGAAGGCAACGTATCCCGATGCTTCGTCTGATCACGAGCAGTGGCACGCAGGCGCTCAACAGCCGCCGTCTCTCGAAGTGCGAACCTTTCCACCTCGATCACGTACAGAAATTGTGACGGATTTTTTTTACAGAAAAAAAAAGACAGGACCGCAGCACGATCGTATACTGGCCTCGTGTCCCGAACCTCCTAATATCTGGGGGCTTGATCGTGGCGTTGCCGTTGGTGACAGCATAGAACAGTCATCTATCATGATTTTAACTCTCCAGTCCACGCCCGCCTGTCGTCGGGTCACCCGAGCAAAGACGTACGAGCCATAGTTTAATACTCTTGGTATCGTGTTGCTCACCATTACGTGCACAGCGGCCATCGAGCCCACGTTCCCCGCCCGTTTTTACCGTAGTGGGACAAAGAACACGAGCAATTGAAAATTCATCGATAAGGACCAGACTGCGCACAGCATGTGACACCTTCCCATTCTTGCGTATCGCTCTTGAGCTGTCGAGAGGGTCAGAGAGTGAGAGTGAATTCCACGAGTGCGTGCAACAATCCTCCTTTTTTATTTTTCGTCACTAAACCAACGCGTCTTCCAGCCACGGACTCAGCCGGACGTCGCATCAGTTGGGTTGACTACACAAGGGGCTGTTTTTCTGGTCGCGAGCTTCATCTCCATTAGTTCCGTCGTGCAGAGGGCGTGCTGGCTGTGTCATGGCCTCGGTCGCTCTCAAGCACAGCAACGTGACCTTCCGCAGACCTCATGTCGGCACGTTTGCCCTGGGGCGTTTTGGGCCCACTGCAGTGCACCCACTTGACCCCGAAGCACAGTTCACATAATCATGGATTACTACACCCAACCTCGATTTTTTAATCTTCGTGATGAAGTGCGAGAAGCAACGATGGGGTCTCGAACATCAAAAGGCACGGATGATGGAGGGGGAGGTGTGCGTCTGCTCGATGTCCATGGAGAAGGAACAACACCGAGCGTTGAAGTGTTACATGGCTGCCGCTCAGCCCTGATTGTCGTTCACTGATACAAGGTCCGATCGCCTTGTTAGGAAGGTCGGCGCTCAGCTTCATGATGGAACGGAAAAAAAACAACTCCGTGAAGCACGAACAACTCCAGTACGTCGGATCACGGCAAGATTATAAGTTGGCAGTTACAATACACTTGTGGGACAGACGAGCAAAATCGTAGCGATGAGGATGCGATGACAATGTAACGATAGCAGTAAAAAAAAGCAATCAAAAGCTAAATGTTCAGTATGAGTCAACCATGGAATGTCCAGTGCCAAAAATCATCTATTAGCACCGTCCTGCTTATAGGCGTTCTATCTCTCCCTTGACCAGTACCGCATTTGGGAAGAGTCTCCCCCTGATCCAGCGGGGGGTGGTGGGCTGGTCGATCGCGGGTTAGGGTAAGATGAAACAGTTTGACCGGGAAGGAGGGTGAGGGACCTCGCCTGCGGCTGGTATGGACCAATTGCAGAAGGCGAACCAGAACCGTATGCTTGTTGCAGGGATGTGTATGATCGCCCTGAAACCGTGTTCCCTGGAATTGGCGCGACAGCACCATAATGCTGAGACGGAACAGAAATAGACTGAATGGAAGTGGACGAGAAGCCCTCCTGGGCACCGCTCTGAGGCGGATAGAATGGTGAATTGAGGGTTGGGAAATCGAAGCTAGCCGTCGGTGTTCCCGAGGAGCTGGATGATGGTATTCCCTCAGATGCGCTTGTATTGGTCCAGGCATGCGATGAGACAGGCTGAGGATACCCACGGTGCCTGTCATCCCCGCCGAGGTCTTGGCTGTTCTGTGACCATGGCATCCGAGTTTGATCGTCCCTTGCACTGGACCACACGTCCCCACCAGCACTCGATTCAGGGAAGTAGGACGATGATGGTGTATGGTGTTGTTGTTGAGCAGATAAGTATGGATGGTAATGATTTATGCCGTGATCTGATCCGCGGGAAGCGGAAGGGACAGACGATGCGAGACCGGTGTCGGGCGTGACACGACCCGGACGAGACATGTACGAAACTCGCGTGTCACCAAGGGGACGGTAGGGTACATCAGGAGGCTGGTAACTGGATGCTCGCGACTGGGTAGTTGAGTACGTTGCGCCTGAAGCATCCGCGGGCAAGCTTGTATAACGGACATCCTGCGCACTGAAGCGGGAGTCGTCCGTGTCAGCTACGTCGACGGGAGATACATCACTATAATCTGCACTTCCAGAGTGGTCGTCTAGGATATCTGAGGTGGATGTCTGGTCTGCGGAGAGACCGGGAGCAGGATCAGGCTTGCGACGTTTCCGACTGTTGTTCGGCCGCCTCCTGTACACATAGTCTGGGTACTTCTGATTGAAATTATCTTTGAGTAGTTTGGCTTGATCAAGGTAAAACTGCTTCTCGGACTGGATGATCAACAGAATCGGCGGTCAGACGACTGATGATGGACGTGTAGAAGTGATGTTCCTGACCAGGCTCATCCCGTTCCATTCCCGACTGAGAATCTTGCTCACTTCCCCCGTGCGCATCGATTGGTTCTCCGCAGCGACCTGTGGTCGACGTCGGCGAGCGAATATCATGAATGCATTCATGGGTCGCTTGGGAGTACCATCTGCGTTTAGCGTCTGCGATGTCAATGCAGCATTCGAATCGTCTGAGAAGAGATGAATAAAAGATGACATGGCGAAGATGGTTTGAACGCGCACCATCGACCCCAGAGTCCATTTTGTGTTGCTCGGGATACACCAGATAAGCTGCCTCGTCGTCTGAACCGCAAGGGGACCCATGGTCATGCAATGATTGGGACACAGCATGGTGTTGCCCTTGGAGGTCTGAGTTGTAGCCTTGCATGTCAACGACAGCGTAGAGCACCCAGGATCACTGGAGGAGAATGGACTGTGTATCAAGCTCGAAGGAGGGAGACTAGATCCACTTCCGTGAAGGTCGATGATCGGCAGAGAATTCCAGCCGGATGACAAACTGGACGGGTTGGGGCTGAACCTCAAAGTACGGGGCAACTCTTGGCTAAGAGCCGCAGAGTTTTCTAGTTCGGGGCTGTTGGCCTACGGTAGCAAATAAAAGCATGGCAAGATAGACGGAAACCAACAGGCGAATTAAGTCTCATGATCGTACATGCAGAGTGAACCTTGGTCCCTTGGGTTCGCGGAGCTCGTGGGTCCGGTTATGACACCGCTTGGGCCACGATTGAAACTGAGCGCTCACAGGAACACTGCTTCAGCCATTGGTCCAGTTTGGAAGCACAGTCATTTCTCCGGCCTCGAGGAATTTCCAAGGACAGGCCATTCGTCCCGGCCTGTCGTTCAGGTCCAATCTTGGATCGAATCCCGCTTCATAGACACGATCTTGAGTTCAACCCTTTTGGGCTAGATGCATAGGGAAGGCCCTTTTTTTTCCAGGCGCTCAAGACCCCCGAAAACACACGACGCGTGTTACTTGAGCCTTGGCCAAGGAAGGCTATACTCACGGTGAAGACCCTCCAGGTTCCAGGTCCCAGATTGATCAGTGACTCGTGTATTTTATGAGGCTATACTTGCGCCGGGAATCCGGATTGGCCTGCTGCAAAGAAAATTTTGACCTTTGTGTGCTTCTAGTCAGTGCTTACCGCACCACGGTAACAATTCTCGGTCCCCGCCGCGTAGGGAGCCGCGGCGGAGATTGACAATTGCGTGAATGTCTTTGGTGGTGTCCAGCTTCACCCAATTGATATTATCCTCACAAATTAACCGAGTAAAATTTTGCGCTGGAATCATTGTCTGTTCGGCCCCGTCAAACATGCACCAGGCTGAAGCTACCTGAGAGATTTGCTCACACAAACGAGCATGGCATGATTTCCGACCAGATTTCCAACATGCGTGGACTCAACGACCTTCTGTCTTGTCGTCCAAGGGACCGCGTCCTGCATCTATGATCATGCGTACAGGCCCAATCATGATCCGTCAAAAAATGTCTACCTCAGGGTGCACCCTAAATTTCATAAAGTTATGCTCGCAGGAATATTATGTAGCATTTGCCCCGTGTTATCTCCTGCTTCCGATCACAAGGCATTATTTGCGAGAGGCCTATTCGCCAGCAGGATAACGTTTCTCAGACAGCTCGTGTACCAATCGTGCACAGCTCGGACAGCATGGATACAACGTTACAGAAGGTGTGGAGCTTTCAACACTTCATCCATATCACTTTCTTTCCCGTTCTGTAATATTACAGTAGATCTTCGTTCGATGCTAGACTATGACTCGACCTCCCCGCATGCTCGGACCAGCAGATCTTCAGGACAAGGGTAGCGGCAGGAATTTGAAATGCTCTAACCCTCAAACTCGGGTGTTTCGCACTTGCTCGTTCCCAGCGTTGTAGACTCTCCCAGGCAAGTGTGACATGTGATGCTCGATTCGATCGACCTGCGTTAATGTCGCAGTCCATTGGACAACGTAGTCCCGCACACAGTTCTGGGCAATGATCTGATTGTATTATGTATGTGTGCAGCCGGTTTTACGACCCACCTTAACCCACGAGGACTAGATGATCTCCGTCTTAGAACCTTGCTGTAATCATTAATATCTGCATGCATTACAGGAACTTCATTTGAGCGACAAGGATAAGCACCAAATTTCACCGATGACGAGGAATGGGGCCCGTATATCTATATCGCGATAAACGAGGTACCGGAGGAAGCCAGGCTTCTCATACCGCCGCAATTCGTAGCGCATATCGATCCATGGAAGATGTATGTGCAGCAAGGAATGCATCACTGATTCCGTGCCTCGCATCAAGACTGGCTTCCATTGCTTCATTAGGACAATGAAAACCTGTCCACGGCCTTCATTCTCGCGGCGGCGAAGGGATGAGTGCGAGGTCAACGAGAATGTGGAAACGTGGAAAGCGCACAGCGTAGTGTATTTTAAGGAGTACGATGACCGGAAACCGGATAGTAGTGTGAAAGGCTCAACAGTCCGCGGCGACTTGGTTCCTTCTCTTGAGGGACTTGAGCTATGAGAAGATGGCACTTGATGAGTATTGCTGGCGTGTTTTGGCTGACGTAATGCTTTCCATCCCACGAAGCAATCTCTTGGAGATTTTGCCCTGATTAGTGAAGATCACTAAATCCCGTTCCCCCTGTCTGAGGTTACGAGATATAAAGAGTAGAAGCACTCGACCTGTTATGGCCTGAAACCGCAGTAGTCACATAGGCCCAAACGTCTACAAGTTTCGTGGATCATTAATGCGTTGTTATACGCCTGCTGTGCCGGCGAGCGAACCAACGTTACCTAGAAAGATCTATCGGAAAACTCCGATCCGTACGAGAGGCAAATACAACAGTTCATCCCTGTCACTACGAACTCCAGGGTCTTGGAGGAATTTGGAGGCTAGAATCAATGCGTTATCGATTCCCGCGCCGAAGAACCATAAAATTAACCACTCACGAGTCACGACCCTCTTCGCTTGCGTTTGACAGAGTTTTTGGGTGGCAATCACCAATCGCGGTGAATCGCCATGTGAACCTGGACACCTAGCTACACACGTGAGACAGCTCCATTCCCCAGGAGGAATTCCAAAAGTCCGACTACGGTTAGAGTGAGGGTGGACGAAAATTGAGAGATAAGTCAGACATGGGCAGTTATTATTGTCAAGCCAGCAGAAGATCCCATCTATCTTGACTGGAGTCCTCTGAGTTGAAACTGATTCCGGAGATCAAAGGATGAGCTGGGACTTTATCCGAGGCCTAGGCATCTCTAGCCACGGATGTTTCAATGCAGGAAACACCCGGGTCCGGCTGAGACTAAGCCCGCGATGGGTCCATCAATAGCATCAAAACGGGTGGCCGGTTGGATACCGGTCTGCGGAACAAGAGGGGGGAAACGGTGAAACAAAAGTCGTACCTTGAATCAACTTTTGGTTGTGGGTGTGAAATAATTGATATTGTACTGTCGTGACGAAAAAAGTCCGGTGGAAAAAAATATAATGTCACCATGACTCAAGCAAACAGTACCCTGAGCTGCGGTGTGCGGGGAACGAAGCGAAGGGAGTGTCCGTCTGCGGGCATTTCACGAGTATGATTATATGACTATCCCTTATCATGTAGTTCATTCAACTGGTCAGAGTTGATAAGTCACGAATGGTCACAGGCTGCCGGATTCAAATATTCTAATCCCGCTCGGCTTGAGACCATTTGAGAGATTTGCGCAAGTGCGTATAGTATCGTTGCCTGGGTAATGCAAATGCCCCTGGAAGTGCAAAAATAGGCAGTATCTTCACAATCTACTGCCATGAAAAAAAGACATACAGATGGATGTGATAGAAATATGTGTGCAAATTTTTGTGTCAACCGAATGAAGAGCCGCAGAAAGTATGGGCCTCATAATCTGTGGCCAGTCTGAGAATGAGACTCGACCAGATGAGTCTGGATTTTTATCGCATCGACACAACCTTGAATAGGCTCGTGTTCTTTGTGTGGGCATCCATTCATGATCCTCACTACCGGTGTTCGGCCGACGTTGCGGGTGTACATGCTCAAAGTCTTTAAGAGTGGGGATCAACACGTCGTCGGAATCGCACTCGTTCAACAACGTTGCGTTCGAGAAAAATAGTTGAAATATTTAGCTAGGTAATACAGACCCCTATGTAGTATCTGACCGTGTAACGACACAGGACATTTGCATTACAATAGTACTACTTATAAACTGTACACGTAGTAGGTATATGCATTGTGATTAGTTGTGACATAGTGAGCATCTAGACATTAATATACGAGTGAGGGTCTGATGATGGTGATATTGACTTCGTATGTAGTAGAAACAAGGGTGTGGCAGCCTGCGCGACGGCATGTGTATGCTGAGAGGTATGCGACAAATGAGCGGAAAGTTGTGATCCCTTGATCCGTGCCAGAAGGTGCATTGCAGATATCATTGATGTCATAGCCCACTGGGAATTCGAAGTCTGATTCGGCTGCTTCTCGGCACGCGTGTCACAGTGTGATTCTGGCTGTGGTCGTACTGATTTTTGGACTTGGCTCAGCTTCGTAGTGAGTGATTTAAAAAAAAATAATTAAAACTTGATTTTTCACTCTGGCGGAATATTACTTATCGAGGCAAGTAAGTGGTTTTGAGGGGTTGACCAAGTATACGGTATTTTTGGAGACAGACATTGATCACACGACACATACGTATGCCGAGTCATGTGACTGTAGCAAACTTCAACCCTTGAAACGTTTAGCTCTTCCTCATTTACGATCATTCGGCCGATCGATGAAAAACACCTTCACAGATGCTAGTCAGTTCCGACTTCACTACGTATCCCAACGTCCGCTGACCGTACCCAGACTTCCCAAAGTCTGCGGATGGACGGGTATACCATCTCGGGCTAAAATCTGGCGAGGTGGCGAATAGGATTGTGAGATTTCATATTCAACGTCATTCGCACACAAAGTATCCTCACCGGATCATGTTTATTCTTGGCCCAGGTCACTGTTGGCTCGCTTTCACGTGCGGAGCACATTGCAACATATTTTGATGCATCCCCCAAGCCGTTTTCATTATACTCCGAACGTGGGTTTCTGACGATTACAGGACGATACCGGGGTACCCCTGTGTCTATCGTGTGCATCGGCATGGGAGGACCTAATGTAGACTTTTTTATCCGTGAAGTAAGAGAGTGCCTCCAAGGCGACATGTTGGTCATCAGGTAGGCTTTCTCGGTTTGTTCTTTATGTTAGTCTCGAATTTTCAATTTTACCCAAATTTCTGCAAGGTTTGGATCATGCGGTTGTTTGACAGACTTGCCAGTTGGGTCTCTGGTTTTACCTAGAGCCAGCATCGCAGTTACAAGAAACCTAGACTTTGATTTCGCAAACGGAGATCACTGGAATGTCCCTTATAGATTGAGTAATCCGGTGAGGCGAATGGGCTTTGGGACAATGCGTCATTCTTCTGACGATGAAATTTGCCACCAAAGATACCCGCGGACTTGAGTCTCCTCATAACCGTACGTTTCAGGTATTTATGATCGTTTGAGAATGACTAGACCTTCATAATAGCTCCAACGTACATTGGAATCCACAAGGGCCGAGGGTGTTTCTGACCCCGTCGTCTCCAATGCCGTGAACGCGTCTACTGACAGGTATACGGACATCAACATGGTTAGACATCTTCCGCAGCTAAGATGACCTCGATAGCTTCTACTCTTCTCAAGGGAGACAGACCTCGTTTCAAGATTACAATTCGGAATTGATTGACCATTTAAAGGAGACGATACAAGACGTTACCACGCTTGAGGTAATTTTTGCGGCCTTGCGAGGGATTTATGCTCTTGTTTGGGGGGGGAGTCTCACTGTTGTGTTGCTTCCATGTGCAGATGGAGACTTATTGGGTATTTCACCTTGCGGCAAGCTGGCGGGGTCTCTCAAGGCCCTCACGCGCACTGGACCCGCCGTTGGCCGCGGGCCCTGTGCTTCCGGTTACTGCTTCCCCCCATCCAGAAACCGGCAGCACTGCCCTCCACGGGTCGTGGCACATAAAGGGTGCGATGCAGCGACCGCTGATTAGAGCGGCCGCGGTTCAGATGGTTTTTGCGGCTCGATCTTCTCGAGAATTCATAGCCCCCGAGCATGTCTCCAAACTCGAGGCATGGTGTGGTCAAGCTATATTGGAAGCACTTCGCGCCACAGATATCCCGCAGGATGTATGTGTCAATGTGCTCGAGTCCATAGCTAGCACAGACAACTAATGTCTTTGGCTGGCGCAGCTATTGCATCCCCAGGAAGGGAGCGTTTGGGACACGAGGGGCGTTCCTTTGAAGGCTGCTCTCTGAAGCACCCTTATCTGGGGTATAATAATAAGATTTCAAATTTACCAATCTTCAGTCCATGCGTGTGCCGATAGTAAAATACGCCCAAACGCGCAATTTCCACTGTTTATCGAGTAGCCATCACAACAACGCTTTTTTTTCTAACTCGGCACTTCATCTGTACATGCCCGGATGTCTCACCTATTAGCTCGTCTATCAATCTTTGGAATAAAAAGCGAATATTTGAGTCTGTCGGCAGAGGTTCAATTGGGTGGGGTCGAAATCGATATGTAATGCACGGTTATGTCAACAGTTTTTCGCCGCGATAAGCAATTAAACGCCACATCTCTTTCAGAGTCAAATTGGCCAAATTGAACTATAAGTATGGACGACCACCGACCAACGTTGCTTGCTCCAAAAGAAAATCTCCGCCAATCAGATTGGCGATGTTGGATCCTGAATTTGGATTTCAATTGTAGCGGAGAGGCAGGACTCGCAACCAACCAGGGTTTGGCCAAGCAAACGGTGTTAAACATCACAAGCATTACGCAATGGAGCAGGGTGTTGTGGATCAACGGACATTACAAAACGCTGACTTATGGACAAACAGGCTGCAATGTGACGTGTGGTTTTGGTGAAGTGTGTCTCCAATCGAGTGACGAAAACTACTCACAAGAGATCCACATTGGTTACCGAATGTGCAGATATCGTGATTGGCGGGCGGGTCATCTGTAAATGACCATCGTTCCCCATCTCCCCAGCGACAGCGCTTCATGACGGCTAAGTTGCGGGCAGTCTTCTAGATGAAGGCAAGCGAGGCGGCTAGGGTGCAATGCTTCCTGCATGGAGATGAGGGTAGATCTTGATAAACTGCTCGCAGAAAGTCCACTGAGATCATCAACACGCTGCTGCGACGGGTGGGTTCCAGAATTACGCATCTTCTTGAGTGGGCGTATTTTTCGACCCAGCACAGCCGAAGCGAACACCTCGGCTTCGCGTGCTTCTTTCTGCTGTTCGTCTCCGTCGTCATCTGGAGCTAGTGACCTCGTGTGCACGGTTGACCATAACGTTCTGAAGTCAAAGTCGGAGCAGCTCCACAAGATAAGATCTTCCAACCGTGGGCACACGCGTACGCCGCACAACCTGGTACGAACGCTTCCTATCACGGGAACACATCCGTATGGCTCTGCTAGTGCGTCCAACACCACATTAACCCCAGTGCACGCTCCCAGTGTCAGGGAGAGAAGGTTAGGCATGTACCCAAGCATCGACCTGCCGTAGCCGGGGGAGATGTCAAAATTGGATATCGAAAGGTGGGTCAGATGCGGGAGGCGGGGATCCCTGAAGATGGACTCCAGCCTAGGTAGGGAAGGGAAACCCGATTCTTTGCGGAGATACTGACCGACGAAGGTGATATCAAGTTTAGCGAGGGAGGGGAGAAGGAATTGACGTAGCGAAGAACCAAGAGTGTCTTCGTTCTGGCAGTTGACGTTAAGTTCTTTGAGGGAGTGGAGCACGAGTACGTTCGAAAGTGGTTCAGCCTGGATAAACGAATCCTGGTCATGGTTGTGGTTACCGCGAAATTGCGTAACATCAAGACGTTTAATAGGGGGCTGGGCAATCAAAAGATCCCAACGTTCGAGTCCGGGGAGAATTATGAGTGACATAAACGGAAAGACATCCCTGTGGTAGGCGTATTTCCACTCGAGACGCTTCAACTCTGGCAATTCAAAAGAAGAGACGACAGCCAGGTTGTGTGGCTCAGTGGCACCCTGGGATAGCTGCCCGTTCGTAGGGGGTCTCGTGATCACGTCCCATACAGGGGTCACTCCGATCAAAGAAAGCTCGTGGAGCTGAGGAGTATGTCTCAAAAGGTTGATGAGATGAGACATCTTGAATGTGAAGCGATGTAGTCGCGTCGAATGCGATTTCTTAGGCGAGTAGGATAGTTCAAGAGTGCGTATCGTTCGAACCAAGAAGGCAGGGAGAATTGACAGAGGCATCTGTTGCAAACGGAGATGCCTGAGCATGATCGGACTACCCGGGGGACTTTGATCTGTTGATAGCAGATCAAAGGTAAGGAGTTGAGTGCCTTCAAACGAAGGATCCAGGGTACTAAGGGCGAGGTCTAGGGATTCCAGCTCGTGAAGGTGCCCATAAACACGAGTGATACCTGTTAGGATGTGTTCCATGCTTTTTGCGAAACAACATTCAAAGGTAAGTGAACGGAAGCGTCGAGGCTGAGAGCACAGGGTTTGGATAATGTTAATCGAGGTGGTTTCTTCCAGCGTCGACATGTCCAAGTCGTTGGAAGTGCTAGTACTGGGAGTGGAAATGAAATTGAAGGAGATGGGTGAACTCTCCGCGCGTTGCAAGAACACTAACAACGGCCGAGGTATCCACTGGGGTGTTCCGTAAGAAATAAATGACCAGAGACGCGACGTCGCGAGGGCGAGTTCACGCCACTTGTGGCATACATGTGAGATGAGGACTGGAGCGGAATTGTACGGTAGTCCGATCGCCAAGTCGGCGCTCTCGTCCTCGGTGCGGATGAGGAAGATTTCGATGAGGAGTTCCGTTGGGAGCCAGTTGACGGGCTGCTTCTGGCTTTCAAGCTCTGTGATCTTTAGACCCAACGCCTCTCTTTCCGCTCTGATGGAGCTTTGGAACCTAACCATGTCCTCCAGT
The DNA here is from genome assembly GCA_038093155.1 of Boletus huronensis. Taxonomy (NCBI): domain Eukaryota; kingdom Fungi; phylum Basidiomycota; class Agaricomycetes; order Boletales; family Boletaceae; genus Boletus; species Boletus huronensis. The sequence goes on along the minus strand of JBBPRS010000068.1, from coordinate 30,722 downwards.
ATGCGGGCAAAGCCATCCTCTCGGCGCTGCAGAACACTGAGCTGTGCAGTGAGCAGCTCAATCTCCTTGTCGATCATGTCCAAGGTCTTTCTGGACATTCGGATGCACAATTTCAGAGGAAGAATGAAGTATCACTGGAAGAGATAGACAGACTGGTTGTGGTTCGTTGTGTGACGCGATGTCGGCGTAAAGGTCGCAAAGACTTAGATTATAGCCTTTGTCACTGCGCGTTTTTACTCACGTCTCTGGCCCATCAGCTCAGCTCAACCTCTGCTATCGACGAATTAGCTTGACGGAAAAGGTTTGATGGGTTGAATCTGATCTCAATCCTGGATGCAGATGCGGCTATCGTCAATGGACATCACACGTCTGACGCAAGTTCTGTTCTGTCTTTGTTGCACGCAGAGTCATGATATTATCGGTGCGGAGGCTTCACGCTGCTCTCAAAAACGCTCCGAGTTACTTACCAGCTCTGCAAAACCCTGCCATTCGGCGGTCCTCATGATGGCGATCCTGATGGCAAGGCGTTGCATCGCCCCCCATCGTCGAGTAAGCACTCTCAAGCGCCGCGCCCAACAATATGACCCCCTGGACGCGATAGACTCGATGACTCCGGCGCGTCTTTCCTTGGTTTCATTTTGGTCTACCGACTGGACTGTGGTTTACAGTCGCCAGTGCTGAGATCTGAGATCTGATGCAGTGTCAGCTAGTGCAAGACTCTCAGCAGGCGACTAACCCTTCAATCATGCCTGAGTGAACATTGTCGCGGTAGACTGCATGCGTGTGGCAGCATCGGACGAACAGACTATGCATGTGGCCTTCGCTATGCGATGGTTTGACGTCAGTCAGAAACCATTCGTTAACAGCCCTGAAGGCATTGATGATCATGAAGGACTCCAAGCAAACGAGCGAGTTTTCACCTGACGAACAAGGCTCAGATTCACGATAAGCACATCATTAAACACACCAAGGAGTCCGTAGGTCTATTTAAATAACAAATTACATTTTGGAATAGCACACCAATCACCATGATAGTCCTGCCCACTCGTCGTCTGCGCTCTATTCCCAGCACAGTTTCGTCTGCGCCGCATTCAGCTCAACAGACAAGTTCGAAACGATCAATTCCTCGTTCGCGACATTGTACGTCCATCCTTCGATCTCCTCGCCATTCAGTGCCACCGTCGTCGGCTGCTGGACACCGAGAACGGTAATCGTCTCGAGGTTCTGACCGATAGAGTACTCTCCCGTGTTCTCAATGTACAGTTCGCCACAGCTTGCGAAGAAGTTCAAAGTACGGTTCGCTCCCGGAGGGTAGCTTTCACCGTCGTCAACGTAGGCATTGCCCCACGCGGTCCCTGCCGTATTCAAAGATACGAGAAGCGAGTAAGGTCCCTGACGCGTCTCGTAGATCGTGTAGGCAGGTTCTTGGTGCAAGAGTAAGATGGAGCTATCCCTGATGTGGACATTGATGTGGCTAATGGGAGCGCTCAGAGTCGTGTTTGCACCCGCAGTGGCGTTGACGACTGCGTGGGTCCACCAGTCACGCCAGACGACAGTGCCTCTGCCGGGGAAGATACCTTGAAGCCCAATCAAGTCTCAGTTAATATGTTTGCATAGGTATGGTCGGAGGGACGCACCGTCAACTGTAGTTGCTCCGGGGGCCAACACGGGGGTGACGAGGATGTCACCTCCAATCAGCCACTGTCTGTCGACGTTGAAAAGCTCCGGCTCGTTGGGGAACTCGTAAAACAGGGCCCGGACGGGTGGGAGACCGTTAGTGGAAGCGTTGGCAAAGAGGGTATACTATCATTTTAACATTTTAGTACACTTCAGCAAGTTTTCTCGTGGCACATACCCAGTATGGCAACATCGAGTATCTGGCAGCAATGGCAATCCGCGATGCGTTCGCGACGCTGTCCCATCGGTAGGGTTCCTGAGGCAGAGCACCATAAGTGTTGTGGTTCCTGTAGAATGGAGTAAAGGCAGCGAGCTGCATCCACCGGTTGCAGAGTTCTTCGTCGGTATTGCCATCTGAGAAGTGAGAAGCGTTAGAATGTGTCTACTCCAACTGGGTGAAATAGAACTTACTAAAGCCACATGTGTCGGCACCGACCATCGGAATTTGGTAAATCTGGAACTGTAGAATGCCTTGGATGCTCAGGTACATATATTGCCATTTGCTGTAATTGTCGCCGAGCTACAGAGTGAATAAGAAATTGCGTGGAGCCGCCGCAGAAGACGGAACATACCCAATGGCCAGTCCACTTTCCGGAAGACGGGAAGGTCGAGCGACCGATCAAGAATGGTCTCTTCCCATTGAAGATGGTCTGCACAGCGATATGTGTGGCCTTCTCTTCCATCATCCCAAACATATTGTGCACGTCAAGCTCGACGTAGCCACCATAATGAGTTGCATTCGTAGCCACCGTATTTGAGGAGAGCGCTCCGTAGCCTAAAGGATGGAACCACGAATCAGTTTCAAATTAAACGGAATGATGCATGACTTGACCGTTGTGAATGGCGTATGGGGGGCTGTTAATGTTAACGTTTGGCTCGCCTCCAGCGCCAACACCACGTTTCGAGAGCGTCTGTGTAGTTCCAGGCAGGCAAGAGTCCGTCGACGTTCCGTTAATAGTCATATTGCCACTGGGTCCCCAGAGAGTTTCATTGTAACTGTAGGAGAATGACGATCAGTATATTGTAGAGGCAGATGGAGCCCGACTAATGCTAACCATTCAGGGTACCCGGTTACCACAGTACCGACCACGCTGAATGGTTGCAACGCCGAGAGGTTCGCGCCAGTACCGCTGTCCTCGAAATAAGCTCGGATTTCGGTTTAATCCTGAGGTTAGCCTACCAGGAGCCAGTGCAAAACGAGCTCGGCTCATTCATGTCGAGCCAGATACCAGAGAAGTTGACCCCGAGTTCGGTCCAGTTCGTCAGTGCCTCTGTCCACCATGCTTGGGTGTTCTCTGCGAACCAGTCAGGGAAAGCCTGGTAGTCATGAGACAGTCGATACGAGTAGATACAGCGTGGCAGGAAACTTACTGAATAACCAGGCCAAACTTGTCCCAAGTAGAGGGATCCATCAGGGTTTTTGATGAAAGTATCGCTGCGCAGGGTGAGGTGGAACGTACTGCGAAAGAATTTGAACCAACGTACTTCGTGACTCCGTCAGAGAATGGGTAATACTTGAAAGGTGATTAGGAAAGAACTAGAGCTGCCCGAAGCCAGAGCTCACCACATCAGTTGCGTTGACAGTGGCTCCAATACCTACATCTACAATAGGGATGTCTATGAAAATGGACCGGTTCAACATACATTGCACGTAACGTGTCATCGATGGAACCCCTACAATGTTGGTTGTTGGCAGTCTAGTAAAACGAATTAGTTGCTTTGTTTATTGCGAAAGTAAACAACTAACTAATTGTTCAATGAATTGCTGGAGTTCATCGGCGGGGAATCTCACAGGATCGGTTGTAAAGTCACGGTATGAATGATACAAATCGATATCATTCCATTGAACTGGTATCTTATTTAGCTGAGGGCCATTAAGCATAAGACGAAACAGACCTTCGAGAGGAATATTCGCAGCGCGCATAGCAGCGACGTTTGCGATGTCTTCACTAATGTTGACGTATCCCCACCTCGGATGGCACTCCATTAGTTTCCAGTCAAGCAACTAAAGTTGTATAATCAGTGGCTACCTGCATAACTGGAACCCGAAGCCCCAAGCCGGTTGCCACATGGGATAACCAATTGTCGCCCCATATTGAGCGATGACTTCGGCATCCGTGGGCCCAGAGAAAAAGTAGAAATCGAGGATTCCCCCGATCATTCGGTACTCGATAAGCGACACCTGTGAGTTAGGTGGAGTTTGTAAGAAGATATCAGACCCTGCAGAACTGCCAAATCATTAGGATGTGTTAACGTGATACAGTGGCTTACAATACCTGAGTAGCAAAACTCCAGATGACGACGACGTGTCGGTGGTCTCATTGAAGCGATGCTCCAGGTAGATGGGATGCGAGCCATACCTTTGGCGCGTCAGTCACGTGTTGCTCCTATACCGTCTGTCTTACATGTTCTGGTCGATAGGATCTCCGACATCGCGGGCCCAGAGGGTTTGGATAGTGCCGACACCGCCATCCGTACCTATATCGCGTCGGAAACCACTGCTGGCAATCACCTCACCCAGACCATAGATGTTTGTACCGTAAGGCAGTGCTGAGGCGATCTATTCACGGCACGTTATATCAGTTCGTAGGATATTTTGAGGATGAAACCTATTTACCTGAAGATACTGGTCTTCGAACACGAGGGGGAACCCATCGAATGCCGTGGTGGGATCCGAGGTGTGGAAGGGTGGGATGGGCGTTGAAGGGAGCGAGGCGATTCTGGTGTCAAATATAGGCATTGCATCCGGATCAGAGCGACGCGTGATCCAGAAAGCGAACGGCGATGCGTCATAGTTGAACACGAGGTCAGACGACCCTGTGAACGATTCTGTTGGAGCAGGTGGATGCTCGATGACAGACTCGGGGATCGTGAATTGCTGGTTCGCAGTGTCGTAGATTTCTACGCGTAAGCTAGATGCAAACGATTCAACACGGATGAAATCATGATATTTGAGAGACTCACGTCGTCTGAGATTGGTAGGTGACTTCAATGGTGAGATTCGTTATATCAGTGCCAAACGCGTTACAAGGCGTGCCCGCCAGATACAGCTGAGCAGTCAGACCATACTGAGACTCGGTCAAACAGCTCAGAGTGTAACCTGTGGTACATTGGTACGAGTTTCATGGACCATGGGGGAAATGTACCTGGGCAATCGGTGACGTTCATCGAGTACGTGACATTGCTGGTAGATTGACGCTGTAGTAGCTGGGAGGAAGGGCGGCCCCACGCCAACGTTGTGGCGAACGAAAGCCCACCCAAGAATGCAGCCAGCATCATGATGGTTTACTCGACTTGACGGAGGGATGACTGTGGGTATTTATAGGGAGAAGGCTCGCGGTCATCAACGCTCAAGAAGCGACCGACCAACGTGACTAAAAGTGCGGGAAATTAGTGCAAGCGATACTGACAGCGTCGGTGCGAAGTCAGTGCTCCGAGGCCGCTCGGCGTAAAATGATCAAGTGACATTCCAAGTTAGACACTGGTGGGGACGGATCATTGAACCAAAAGACGAACAGATATGGAAAGCAGCGAACAACCGTGCTCTCCCGGATCAAAGAGCCCATGTGGTCACACTTCCCATACCACACATGGCCACCGGAAATGATGATGGAAATTGAGCCCGATGCATCATGCGTATGGACAGGCCTGTCATAGGATACATAGTAGAAATTGTCTCGGTCCATACGGATGGGCCCGGAAATGGGACAGGAACCTGGCCTCAATGCATACGGACAGGCCTGTAATGGTGTGGACCTTGGCTCGATGGCATACGGGCGGGCCCGGAAAGGCGCGGCTAGGTAAACAGTTTACAATATATTCATCAGTGGCGGGGGCAGTGACCATCAGGAAAAATCACTAAGTCTACACTGACCTATGTAGGCTATGTAGTCCCAATTGTGCCTATTGACATCCCCCCTATACATAACACTATGTAGTGGCCACAATATCTATACATGATACCATAGCAATGAGTGACATAAGCCTTTCGTCCATTACCGCGACTACATCGCACTACATAGTACATCACATCCACTGTATCAACACAATAACATCAGGAAAATGACAGTTTCCTTATTTACCTTAAATGTACTTTTTTCACTTGTTTTGCTTTTGCCAAATTTCAAAAACACCAGAGTGTGTGAGATTAGCATGTTCTAATACCTTTTGAAATTTGTTCAAAGCTTCAGCCACTTGACCTCCATTAATTTGGAGTCCCAAACAATAAGTTTCAGCATGCTGGCTCTGAATCATACAGCCATCTAAATTTGATGTAGTGACAAACTTATGGAGATTTGTTATTTTTCAAGTTTTGCCGGTGAGCTGGTGCAGAAAGTTTCATGCAGGGGATCGTTGGATGAGTCAGATGGAACAAATGTGAAGCTAGCGCGCAAAGCTTCGAATGTGTTGAAATGGTCATCCTACTGGCGAAAAAATAATAAATTTCCAGTTCATGTTCGTCACTATGCCGAAACTTACTGTTTGGATTCAGATATTGGAGGTCCCGAGATGCCACATACATCAAGTTTTCGCCACCATCTGGCCCTTCGACGAGACATCAAATTCTACTGCCAGTGCCACTCAAACTCGAAACCAAACTTCAAGTCCGACCCCCACGTTTACAGCGACGTTCAGGTCCGTGCTAAACATTGATCTGTTGTGATATTGGCCTTTTTAAATTGGGTGGACCACCTCAACTTACCTCGTGTGGCCGTGCACCTCGGAATTAAGTGCGAGGTCTATGTCGAAGTTCTAATGATGAGTTACTTAGCCGTCCCAACGCACGGCTGCTGCCCATGTCTTCGTCTCCAGGGTCTCGCCGGTGTAGATCAATCATACAGTGCGTTTCTTCTGTGACATGACGCCATCACCCGCGAATTTGCCACTACACGCTCTGTCTGCGCCTTCATCCCCCCCCCCTCTGCCTTCCCTTCCTGCATCCAGGTGTCTTCCCAGTTGGAATAACTGCTACATCTGTTAGGTGGGCCCACGCCCCCATTCACAGCGTCCCGTTCGTCAAGGAAATTATATTTTATGTGCTGATGGAGATGCGGATCAACATGACTGCGATCGGGATCAAGTATGGGGTGACTGCGCAAGTGAGGTTGAGGAAGGTAACGCGACGTTGCCTTTCGGGGTTAGAAACGTTCTTTCGATGATTGGATGGTAGTGCAGACAAGGATAAATCGAGTACGGCTGGCCGCGGCTTCTCAGTTTACAGTGGTCCTGGATGGTTGGAATTGGTTCTGACTGGTCCTGCCCATGTTCTCGCTGGAGGGCGACTCAGATCTGCGACGCGAGTTTGTTATCGATACATTTCTCTCTCGCATCCAGACGGTTTCCTGCCTCGAAGCGCATCTCCGTCATATCGCCGGATGCCCGTGTCTGGAACCTGTGAACGACTCCAAGACACAAACAAAAAGTGGAGGACGGTCGCGTGGCGACGGCCCGCCGAAGAACCGAAAACGAGCCCCCACACGCGTGTGACCAGGTGGAATGTTATCGGCCACCGATTTGTACCTGGTTATAGATACAGACACTTTCTTTCCATATCTCTTTCGCTTTTTCCTCCCTACCACGACCCACTGGCATACAATACCACACAATGGCCATCTTCTATGACGAGATCCCAGATAAGCATCTCGAATGGATCGCAAGGCAAAAGATGTTCTGGGTCGCCACTGCCGCACTCGATGGGCACGTCAACCTCTCGCCCAAGGGATGCATCGAGAGTTTTCACATCCTGAACAAGAACCGCGTTTGGTATGAGGACATGACTGGTAGTGGTGAGTCCCTCCGCCCACCGCGACTACACCCCTGTCTGTGACTGACACCGGCTTGCTAGGTATCGAGACCATTGCACACATGCGTGAGCCTGGAAATGCTAGGATTACAATCATGTTCCATGCCTTTGAGGGCGCGCCACGGATCTTCAGAATGTGGGGAACGGGTACGTACACGTTTCACCGCATGCACCCATCGCTCTTCAGAGTGCTCACGCACACCTCGAACGACGCGATGCAGGTACTGTGCACGAGTTTGGCACGCCAGAGTACGATGCGCTCATACCCCCCGCGAGCCGCAAGGCAGGCTCGCGCGCAGCGATCGTCGTCGACGTGCACAAGGTCGCCACGGTGAGCGCCACGTCTTCGTCCCTGCACGCACGTCTCTAATCCTTGCTCCAAACCTACCCAGTCCTGTGGCTTTGGCATCCCTCAATATAAATTCATTGGCCAGCGCTCACAGCTCGAACGGTTCGGCGATAACCTAGAGCGGGCGGACGCACAGGTATCTCCCACAGAAAAGGCATCAAACGGTATCAAGGCGTGGTGGACCGCCGAAAACACCCTTAGTTTTGACGGTCTCCCAGCTTTGGAGCAAGCACACAATACGCCCCTCGTTATCAAGAGTTCTTACGACCGCGACGCGCCACGTCCACAGGCCCAGATTGACCCGGTTGTAATCGCTGCGCCGTCACCAGTCAAACATTTCGACGGCAGGCTCATCGTGGCATTCTCGTTGGGTGTCGCGACTACGTTGGCAGCTCTAAGAATCGCTAGTTTGCGTGTACACTGAGCGCCGATCGCTTTCTTCGTCGAGCGGCGCGTTTATTGTACATGCTATCGTGCAGGAATTCGCGTGGAACGTTATCTGTCCATGAGTACGTTTGATCAACCACGGGCGTTTCATTGGCACAGATCCCGTGTCGCTATTGTCCATCGCTGGCGCGGCCAACGGGAGGAAACACTTCAAGGCGATCAGACGAACACATTTATAACACGCTGTACGCGGGCAAACGCTGACGCGGGTTGCATGCTTGCGTCTCAAATTGAGGAATAACACAGGAAAAGTCCTTTCTTGTCTCCAAGAATCTATCGGACTCCTCATCACCAGGCCTCGGCCGTACATTACGTTACCCCCCTTGAACAACATCTCGGAGTGATTACTTGGCAACAAGAACACTAACATTCCCTTTATCTTCTCTCGTAGCCCCCAGCTCGCCCTCTTGGTCTTGGATATGGGCATGCTGCAACGGCATGTCCATATCAATGATGCTCTAGGCGAGTGGCGAGGACAACCAAGGCCCATCTTCAGTCTATACCATGTCCAAGCTCCCCTTCGTGCCCATCTTCTCCGCCGCTCACATCTCCAAATGGGATACCCTTCCCAAAGACACCCTCCGCGCCACACAATCTAGATTTGGACTAGAAAGACCGACGTCTGTCAATGACCAGAGCAACGACGCTGACCTTGATGAGTGTGGGCCGCCATCGGAGTCGTCAAAACCCAACGGGAGCGTCTTGTGGACGCGCGAGCGCGAGGTCACGGTGCGAGTCGCCGCCCCCGTCGCTGTCGCCACGAACCCACGAACACGCCACGTCGGCACCCGCTCGATCGAATCATGTGGTACATACGCTTTTATACTTTCCGTTTTAGGGAATCACCCCTCCCACGGTTTGCTGCGCTCAGAGCTGACTTGGCGACTCTCTTCGCATCGTGTTGCTTTGTGGATTAGAGAACATGGCCCTAAAGACCTATACCTGGATCACCCTCTGGTTCCTCTTGACCGCACCTGTCATCCTTTGGGATGCGACGTACTGTTTTATGAGGTACGTCTCGTGTGCTGTGTCATTTGCGCCAGGGATACTGCTCACTCGTGGAACGTGTAGACCGCGCTCGATGGTCGGGGGAGATCTTCACTGGATTTGGGAGCCATATGGAATATACCAGAACATCGATTACGTGCGTCCGCCTTCGCGGCATTAAACCTGGTTCATTTGCTCCAACATTATGGGATAGGTATATGGTATAAAAGCCCTCGAGGAAAACAATGGGTTCACCAACGCACAATGTAAGCCTTTCATAGTCCATTTCATGTCTACTTCGACTCCATTGTCTTTCCTCACACAGCCCTTCTCAACTTGGTGGAGACGGCGATGAACCTTGCGTATGTTTACCTCGCACACGTGTCCAGCTGCTCTGGCGCGCCGCTGGTCGGGTTCGCTGCGGCGACTATGACGCTCTCCAAGACGGTGCTTTATTGGGCACAGGAGTATTATTGCGGTGGTTGCGCAATCGGGCACAATACGTGGCCCAATTTGTTGCTCTACTGGGTATTGCCCAACGGGTGCGTGTCTAGCTCTGATTTCTGCTCGTATGCTGACGACTCTTATCCTTTCTCCGACGTTTCGTCCTGTGTTTTGACCCGACGTAGGCTTTGGCTCGTGTTCCCGAGCATGATTGTATGGCGCCTTGGTGGTGACATCATCGGTTCTCTCTCTATCGCCTCGAAGAGTGTGCGCAAGGCTGCGTCTGGAAAGGCGAAGTGAGCGCCTGAGGTTGGTGAACGCGTGCGAATGACTTGCGTGGGCGATGACGACAGGTGTGTCGTCGGGATGCTGGAATGGGGAGAATCAGGATGGAAACGAAGAGTGTTAAGTATGTATGTGCGACCGTCTAGCTTGGATGTTATATATCTGTGTTTTCTAACATATGTGATTCGCATTGTAAGTAGTATACTGGCGTCGACGGGATATCCTAACCCGTGAAGTCGAATCGCTGCCGAGCTCAGCAAGGAGCAAAGTGCTGTCGGACTCACTTCTGCAAGCTTCTACGATGTCGTGATCTTTTCTTGGATAGTCAAGACGGAAATCTTGATCCTGAGGAGCTTGACCCGAAGAATTTATAGGATGGTGTCCCCCAGGCTGGGGCGAGTAACCATCAATGTATTCGATTATCTACTAGCGAGTTCCTGACTTCTCGATCAACCCGGGTCTTGAGCGCGCGTAGTACCAACTAATGCTTGGATTCGAGATGAATAAGAAAATCATCAAAACGGGCTCGAGGAGGCTCGTATTATTTAGGCTTGAATCAACGAGATACCGTCCTCGAATCCCAACCTCCTCGTGCGTATAGCCCCCCTCAGTAACCGTTGAGTGAATGTCATACCGAGCTGAATCATGGACAGGCTTATAGGACTCATACCACCAGTAGCGCTGTGAGGCGACACGAACTCGTCCACATACACACGATTCGGCAAGTGTCTAAGGAAACTACACGCACCGTGAGATGGACCCCCCCCCCCGGCGGAGGGATGAGATGACTCGTTCACCTGTTGTGCCTAATAGGAAATGAGCTATCATAACATGTTACATAGTAATCAGAAAAGAAAAGGACGCACTGGTTCGGATTCGTTTTGATTTCCAGAGCCTTGTCCACTACCAGAAGCGTTTGTGTTCAGATCGCCGGGGTCAGCAGCCTTCGTAGGTGATTTACGCTGTAACGTCTAATGAGTTCCTGAATACAAACAGGAGGAACAACGAACGTTTGGTTTCTCACCATATTTCGCGACCGTCCGCTAAGATGATATGTTAAACACACCGCACCCCGTCATGTATGAAGAAAGAGCACTCACTCGCCTACGTTGACCTGCAGCCATTCACGAAGGACGCTCATTCGTGATGTCCATTCTTGCTGGCGACTGGGAAGGAGTTCGACGATTGGCAGGCCGATGCGATTTCCTGGGCACTCGATCGGGTTTATGCGAAGTCGGGCCCTTGTCACTCTTCTGGATCCTCGTCTGTACCCACGTTCTAAGTTCTGGAATCGTGTCGAGTCGTCCCTCCGGACGTGCAATGGTGGGTAGGTCACTGGTGGGCCTGTATGGCATGGGACACGCGGATCGTCGTCCCTGAGGTAGGTCGTGGACTCGATTTCCCAGGTTCTTGCTGGTGTATGTACACAATAAGAAAGTCGATTTCGGTGACGGAACAGCGAACTCCTACCGGATTGGAGTTGGCTATTTTGTTGTCAAGGCCACCCGAGGTCGCAGGCCGCTCGTCCGGTTGATCTTTGTCGCGAGTAGATGTCTAGTGTGATGTGTCAACATGGGAGATGGAATGGTACTTATCTATCATGAATGGACCACGTTGATGCTTACATGGAAAGGACCATACGAGTCGGGAATGATTTGGCCAAGGTCACGCACGGTGATTTTTCCGTCAGTTCGTCCAGTCACCAGGTAGCTACCATCCGGGGAGAGGGCAATTGAGTGTATACCTGCATCGTCCTTGACAGCAAGGTGAAAGTCGACGTGTCCAGGAACGAGATGGAATGCGATGCGACGGTAACGACGAATTTGCCACTATGTACTTGCTAGAGCGATAGAGCGGACATGATCGAAAGTTGGTGATTCGGGGAGCTGGAAACCTGTAGAGACAGCAAAAGACTTGATTTTATTGTCGTTTGATGTTGCAAAAATTTAGCTGGCCATCGTTTGACAGTGGAGTGATTATGTGGTCGTGTTGATGGCGACGAGCTCGTCACCGCTGCGACTGTCGAAAACGCGGATCGAGCCTTTAAGCAGGCGGACGTGCTCGCTATTTGTTTTGTAGTCAAGAGACGTCGACCTCTCCACATCATATCTCTGCGTCCCACACGCTTGCCCCTGCTGAGTCCCACACACTATCCACTTGTGATCCCTCGATGTGATCCCTCGACACAGAAATGGCATCCAAGCCCATTCCCATGTGCTTTCCGACCTCTTGGCCATCACCATCGAATACCGTGGCTATCTCCACCCAAAAGATGCATTCCGTCAGGGTAGAACGCGACTGCCCACACCTCATCACAGCGACCGGTGTCAAGTACCATCGTTGGGTCTTACTGGATTGTCAGCACCCAACACACAGCCACTCCTTGGAGCTGCTACGCACCGGTCTTTGTTGACGACATCGTACACAGTCGTGGGGTTCCAAGAGTGAAAAAAAAAAAAACAAGGTGTTTCGGTTAACTCGTGGTGCGCAGTGTTGTCTCACACACACGTTTCCTTGTTCTCGATATGGGTCGCACACGCCTTGTGTCTTTGGCGCTTACGCTTACTTGGATCCCTGCTAGGCAAGCACTGGCAGTCAACATCGACGAAACCGTCCCTCGTTGCCAAGGGTAGTTTTGCCCTGGGACTTGCCAGTGTGTACCTCGGCTGTAGGACTCGGTTCACGACGAGTGTACAATCCGCGTTCGACCCACTCGCGCCATACTCGCGCACAAAACACGTACATTCCGAGACGCTCCTGAGTAGGGAATACTCGTACATGAAGAGATTGCGTGGCAAGGTAGTTGTTACAAAGTAACTAATCAGCTGCAGGTTGAGCGCGTTTCGTAGTTCTGCCCCCCGAGAATCGTTCTTCCCCCAAAAAGATTTACTGCGAAGTAGCGTCAAGTCGGTCGTTCTCTCCCAGACACGAACATAAGCTTTGCCAGTTTTTCCAAAGAAAACCGCGAGTTTGAACTCGATGAACGGCCAACCATTTGACTTCGCATCCAACTAGCAGTAGAGTCTAATAGACGGCCAATTATTAAGAGGCCGGTTGGTGGACGACCGTCGCCCTTTGCTAATAAAAGCGCCGAAAAGGCGTATGAAGCCCTCACGAACAAGGACCTATGGATCAATCGAGAAGAGGAGAGGGTGGTCTTTGAAACGACGCATGCCATCGACGGGAACCACGGTACTCCTCGTGACGCTCAGGCTGTACAAGACTTTTCGATCCTCGCTCCGTCCACGAAGTTCTCAGCTCTTGACATTACGAGAATTCTATTCATCATTCACGGAACGCGAGGTTGGTTGATTTTGAATATAACAACGAGTGATCCTCATACTCAGCTTTCCAGTCCCTACACGATCATGCTGACCTTGGCGACTGTCGGACTCAAACCATAGGTGGTATGAGAGAAAACCACTCCCATCGTGAACTATTTGATAAAAATAAGTGGCGATTCTGGCCTAACTTTTTTTCAGGTACGATTTGGGCAATTCATGTCGTTGTTGTTCTCACTTCCGTTGATTGTACGACACTTGGAACAAAGAGTCATCGCAGTCGTTACACGAACTGGGTTTCCATGCACGTTCTCGGCGTCTTTGTGCCAACCTCGTCATCGAAATGGGCTGCTGAATATGATATAGATATATCGGATGTCAGCTCGGGATTTGATCCCACACCCACATCCGTGTTACGTGCAACATCAGACGGCAACAAACAGGGACCACTCGTTATGTGGCAACTGTCAAGTCCTGGAGTCAGTGTCATAATGCCAAATTCAACCTCGGACGATGTTCAAGTGAACGAGATTGTTACGACGACGAGCGCAGCATGCACGATTCCCTTGTGGACCGTAACGCTATTCACAAGCTCCTCGGCACTGCGCAGCGAGAACTACGTGCACCAATTCTCGAGCCGGTGGTGTCTTCTCCACCTGAAGGAGGGGCGCTTATCGATATTTCTGCCATGCCAATCCCAGAAAACCGCACATATATGTTGGCGAAACTTGGGTTAAAAGGTGGTGGACAAAGACCGCTACTAGGGTTATGCGCACCGTCCTCACGTTTAAGACTTGGGTGTCAACTCGGATTATATTGTCTGATTCTCCAGCGAGTGGTGTCTTCTCCACTCAATGGGGAAGAGCTTCGTTTATCGCTATTACCCTCACGAGACTCTCAATGAACCTTTCATACGTGTTGGGTAACATGGACAACAATAACGAAGTTTCCTCTGCCATGCATGTCTGGTCCGATTGTGAAGTTTCAAGCACGTTAAACCCGACAGCATAATTCATACACCCTGATGAAAGGCTACTATGAAAGCGTGCCAGGTACTATCCAAACGCAATGCTCCCATCATGTCCATCGTTCGGGTTTTCTCCGGCGAACCATCGTTTTGTTCGACAGAATTAATATCGCTCCATACCCTGCTGCTATCAAGCTGTTGCTCCCTGACCGCCTCTATGAGGCGTTTGTACGACCTGGTTGAGTCCCTTGTGATCGAGACCATGGGAAAGGTTGCACCGTCGATCGGCCCCTGGCGCGCCGAGAAAGATGTACAATGGCTGTGTAGTAATCCACGGAGCTCTCGCGCGTGTCCGCAGAGTCAAGTCACAAAGACCACAAAGGGAAGAAAAGAAGAAGACCCATAGAAGTCGTATCGAGAAGCGCATGCTTGCTGTGTATACAAATATGTGAACGCCGTGACGCTCCCTGGACACAAGCAGAGGATGTGCGAGTCTCTTTCTTTTAATGATCCTGTACATGCCCGATTCAAAAGCTCGATCCTGATGTGTTTGGCTGGACTGATTCGGATAAAGAAGGTTTGGGACGGACGAATGCGATCGGTAAACGTTGGGTGGTGCAGGGTTAGGGGTCAGGCCTAGGGGAAGAGGAACATTCGATTCCATTGGGTATTCGAGCGGGCGAGTCGCTCCCCAGTCGTAGTGCGCCAGACGCTCTTCTCAGTCCCGGTGGCACATCTGGTCGAGTCTGGGAGGACGTCAACTGCAGCTACCTTGTTTGTGCCCTCCACGCCAAGGACCTTTCATGCATCTCCGTGTCCCACACGCTTGCCCATCCAGTTCGGACGGAGGAGATTCTAAGGGAGGAATGCCAAGGGACTCAAATGAAATGAAACTATCGACGGGGGGGAATGGCCTAAACCAACCAGTAGAAGATAGGGACGTTCCCACCCACTCAACCCTCCGATTCAAAGTGGGATCATGTGGGCAATGCGTACATTGGTGCGAAAAAGATCTCGTTACGAGTCGGGCACAGAGGAACACACAACAACACTTCCTTGGCTGATAGGATATTAGTTTAAAGACCTGGCCTCGTGGTGACCTCACAGCAGACGGTATCTGGAACAGTGCTCACCTTACGTTGCATGTCGAAGGCTCGACTCGGAGGTGTGAACAGCGGCTCTGATTGGACCGAGGTACCGCTGTACGGCGTGATTTCCTTTCCGGTTGCTTGACAAACGCTCAGGAGCTGTATATAAAGATCTGTGCAGGGCACCTCAAGGTAGATGCCTTCCCCACCTGAACCAATCGTTGTCTCGCCTTGAATTTGCTCGCTCGGCGTTTCGCACCCGGTCTGCTGTGTCTAGTTCTGTGATGAGGCAAGGTATGAAGCCGGCACGTTGAGAGCGCTTTCGCGTCTGTCTTAAAAGTTATCTATAAAGCTCTTGCACACACACCACGAGAATTGAAGACCTATGCCCAGACGGTCTCGCTGGTATTTTTTCCGGATGGCGAGCGGGCAGTACATGTGACCAAGTGCGAGCTCGCGACGCTGTTACACGTACAAGATAATCGCGAAGAGGGTTCGTGGAAGATGGCTGCGTGCGTCGCGACCGTCTCAAAGGATGGAAAGTGGATCATCCTTGGGTGTGATGATGGGAAACTGAGGATCTTGGATGCCGAGAGTCAGACACTCATTGTCGAGACGAATGATTGCCACGGGGCCCGCAAAGTCTCCGCGCTCGACGTGGCGACGGACTCGTCGACGGCTGCCAGCGGATCGTTGGACGGGTCCGTCGTCGTATGGAGCGTTCCCGCAGGCCAGCGACTTGCAGGGCCGTTGAACCTCGACGCAAGCAAGGTCTCGTTTGTCCAGTTCTCCCGTTGCGGTGGTCGCCTCGCCGGTTATACCAACATCGGCGCCGTCTACATCTTGGATATTCATGACAGTCAGCTCACCCAGCGGCGCGTCGTGGTCACATTCAACTCTCGCGCGACAGAACGATGTCAATGGCCAACAGCAGATCTTTACCGGATTGGAGGAGTCGCTCGCGGTCATCGATTCGTTGCATGGGTCGGACTCGCGCAAGCCAATTCCTGGTTTCCGCACCCTGTCAAGGAACGGGAAGTTTATTGTGTCTGACACTTGGCAGGGCGGCGTTCGGTTTTGGGATGCTGCTACGTTCGCCGAAATTGGACCCAACCTTCCCTCTTGCCTTCTGCTCGCCCTTTCTCCAAACAATAGCCTTGTAACTGTGCGGAATGGTCGGCATCATAGCTTGTCAGTTTGGAATCTCGCAGACATCCTTCCAAAGTACTATATCATCAACGTAAGTACTTCTTTTTTCTCTGGTAAAACATGTCGTGATTGTCGGGAAAAGGACGATGAAGTTTCGCCTTCACCCTTGCGCATCCATTCAGACTCGCAAGCACCGGGGTTTGAGGGCGACGAGGCAATCGAAGCCTTCAACGTCATGCTTTCAAAGATCCAGCTTTCCCCCAATCCAGAGGTCCATCGTAAGTGTCTCGTACACTATGCTGAACTGACGTGTTGATCTCTTTCTACAGGGCAGTATCAGCTGTACGCCAACCCTTTGCAGAGAAACGTCGCAGAAACCATAATCTCCGAGGTCCTCAGACAACGCCCACCCGTACTCATCGACACTCGAACGGGTCATCTTTGTTGTGGACCACTGCAAATCCTTACACTCGAAGTAGACCCCATCTACAGGACACTTCTGTCATCCATCGAAGGACGAGATCAGGATCGTTTCCGACGGGACGTCGAAACCTTTTTCGAATATGTCATGTTCTCTCATAAATGGGACGAGACCTGCAAGGAGCCGTTGTTTCACGATATCTTGGGCAGATCAGTCTATACTGACCTCGATCGTTCGCCAACCAATGACAAGCTACGTAGATTTTGCGAGTTGGTACGCGAAACCGGACATCGCTGGGCGTGGAGTGATACATGTTGTATCAACAAGACAGACTCCTCCGTGTTATACAAGGCCATCGTATCTATGTACAGATGGTATGAACAATCAGCACTCACACTTGCTCTCCTTGCAAACCCGTCGAAACTTGATAACATACGGGATAGCATATGGATGACGCGTGCTTGGACGCTCCAAGAACTTCTTGCACCAAGGGCGATCCGTTTCTACGATTCTGAATGGAATCCATACCTCAATGACCCCCACTATAACCACAAAGACTCTCCCATCATCAATGCGCAGCTGGCATCTGCTATCTCTGTTGATTCGAAAATACTCTGCGCCTTTCGTCTGGACGATCTGGGAGTGCGTGAGAAGCTACGCTTAGCTTCGACGCGGGTCGCGACGATGGAAGAAGATGTCGCATACTCGTCGTTTGGAAATTTCGCTAGCGACCTCCAACCAAAGTACGGTGAAGGCAGGGACGCACTTGGACGGCTCTTGGAGGAAATTGTCCATCGCTCGGGCGACGTGACGGTACTCGCCTGGACAAGGAATTCATCACGATTCAACAGTTGCCTGCCTGCTGAGATAACAGTCTACAACGAACCACCGCGGACGGTATCACCAAGCGACGTGAACAAGCTAAAAATGCGGGCTGTGGAATTGCAGTCCCTCTGGCCGCGGGAGGCGGTCTATGCACGGATCGCGAATCTGCCCAAAGCATCGTTCGTCAACCGTCGCCTCCGTCTTCCATGCATCGCTTTCGCAGTCGACGGAATCGAAGTGATCGTCGACGGTCCTCAATGGCGCGTCCATCGTGCCTCTGTTTCAGTGCTCGGCGACGTGAGCATCAAGACTGCAGATTCACTTTCGTTGCGGGAGCCACGGAACCTGCTTCTCGTGCATCCGTGGATCGGTGATCTCTTGAATCCACTTGGTGAGATCGACCCTGGGACCTCATTCGTGCTGACGGGGACGCTGACTCATGGCGTAGGTTTGGTTGCCGGTGCATCGGACGATTACGACCGTGCCCTATGGTTGATTGCCCGCCTCGGGCAGAAATTTAGCCCCGTGTTGCTCCAGGAGCAACCATACCATGGCTACAGACGGGTCGCCGCCGACCACGAGATCGTCGTTCCATCACTCAGAATAACTTCTTCACAAGGCATTCGTACAGAGGTACTCGACGTGTGGGATCCCCCATCCCGGTCCGCTATTATGAACACGCCGACCCCCACGTTTTCTTCATTGTCTGCTCTCATTCGCTTTGCTTTTTGTTTTACTGTGTTGTTCTTGTTTTCGTCGTTTTTTTTTCTTTCGTTGCTCTGCTGTATTCGCTCTGTCGTTCGCTGTTTTTTTTTGTTACTCTGAGCTCTCGTGAGCTCTGTTACCAAGTCTAATTCCGGTTTATAGGATCGTTCAGCCCGACGCACGCGGTGGTCGGACCTCTAGCTCAAACTTTCGAGCCTTCGAGATCCATATCCATATCCATATCTCAGCGCATCGCACTCGAAGCGTTCCATTTGAGAGAGAGAGAGTATATCATGTACAAGCCCAGTGACCATGCCAATCCCAATACATGAACGTTACACGAATTCCTCCCGAGTCCCATCCCTCGTTAAGAGACGTACGACCGTCGTATATACTGTACATACATACCATATCCCCGTCAGTCGGAATCAAAAAAAAAAGAGAGAGAGAGATGGTACAGTCAATGATACATGCACATACATGACACAGAGAGCGAGAGCGAGAGAGAGCACAGAACAAGCCAAGACAAGCCAAACAGAACAGTGCAAAAAAACGAAAGCAATGTCTCGGGGCACGCGCGCGCCGTGGATAATCGATAGGAGGCCGGGAGCCTGT
The DNA here is from genome assembly GCA_038093155.1 of Boletus huronensis. Lineage (NCBI taxonomy): Eukaryota > Fungi > Basidiomycota > Agaricomycetes > Boletales > Boletaceae > Boletus > Boletus huronensis. The sequence goes on along the minus strand of JBBPRS010000068.1, from coordinate 11,679 downwards.
CAGCGCAACCCGCGAACGGGGGGCCAAGTGTGGACCGTCGAAACGCCAACAAACTCGGATCAGTGAACGAGCGTCGTCCCGCAACCTGGTCGTATGGCCTCGAGACACACACCTGCGAGTCCAACGTCGAACTCCCCCTAATCCATCTCCATCTCCATCTCCATGCCATCCCACGTCTGCTCCGCCCCCCCATTCTTATCATCCTCCCCGTCCTCCTGCTCGTCCTCGCGCACGCCAAGACCCGTCGTCCCACCCTCCCCGTCCGCTGTCTTCCACCCATGCACACACGACCCATACGCCCTTCCCCTGCTCACCCTTGCCCCACCTGCTAAATCAAGTCCCATATCCCCATCCAGATCCACGTCCACGTCCACACCGTCCCCAAACGCCCCCTCATCCTCATCATCGCTCCTACTCTCCGACGCCGACTGCGACCTCGACCTCGATCCCGACGACCCCGACTTGGATCGGACAGACGAACTCGGGAGGGACCACATGCCGTTCGAGTCGGGCGCGTATGTATATCCGGAGGAGCCAGACTTGTAGTCGCATCCAAACCCAAATCCAGACCCGGACCCGGACATGAAACCATACTCGTACGCGTTCGATCTGCGCCGTTCCCTCTCCCTCGACGCATGTGGGAGCGACAACGAATGGGAGTGGGAGTGAGAATGAGAATGGGAGTGGGCGTGAGGGTGGGCATGGGCATGAAGATGAGCATGGGAGTGAGAACACGAATGGGAATGGGACAGCGATCCCCACGATCCAGATGTCACGCTCGCCTCACGCAGCGCGAGCAAATTCAGCGCGTCGTCCTCTGTCGTCGTCGTCGGCCCTGCCGCTGTCTGTGCCGGCACCGGCATCAGCGAACTCTTCTCGTTCATCTCAGACACGGGCGCGGTCGACACGCCGAACATCCCAGGACGGACTTGCGTGATATCGATTCCACCCCGGCCGATCGCATAGTCGTGCAACCGAGGGCCGGTCGATTCAGCGCGATACGAGTCCAACACCATGCTCGCTGGCACGGAACTCGAGATGGGAAACGGGGTATGGACATGGGATGGTGATGCCGGTGGCGAGGTGGCGGTGGCTGTCGTCGTCGTCGGTGGTGGTGGTGTCGGTCCGACGTCATTGTTTGACACCGAGGGAGGTGGGGGAACGAGTCCCCCCGAGAGGAAAGATGGCCATAAGGAGCGATCTTCGGGCAGGGAGGCCGACGAGGGCGAGAGATGCGAGAGGATCGCAGCAGCCTGAGCCAAATTCAATTGAGCGTCATCATCCACCAGCCAGGACAACCAAGTGACGAGAAATGGGACGAGCCAGGGGAAACCACCACACCGCCACTCGCACAAAAAAAGGAAGACCGACCTCGAGCAATTGCACCTGTTGATGTTTGCTCAACACAAACTTGGACGCCTCCCGCCACTGCGGAGTGTGTTCCCAACGGTGTTTGATCAAACACGACGGATGTCGATAGACCTGGACAAGAGCGTACGAGAGGTACCCGACCAAATTTAGCATCACACGAACGTACGCAAGCTGTCGTATCAAGAGGAATGATCCAACCTTGGAACAACTCTCGCACGTAAATATGGTGCCTCGTTTGCGTCCCAACTTGACGACGTTGACGGAATTGGAGGCGAGGGGGGCATGTGATTGGGGAGGAGACGACGAGAGGTGGGTGTCGTCGTCGACGCTGGCGGGCTCAGGTTCGGATGTACTCTTGGTAGACGTCGCCCGAGGGACCCGAATGGGGTGTGCGCCAGAGACAGGGCGACGCGACGCCGTCGTGGGTGAGGAGAGCGAGAGCGCTGCGAGGGACGCGGATGCGGATTGCAAGGACGTCGGACTGAGCGAGAATTCAGCCATGACAAGACGAATGCGTCAGAATTCACAGAGAAGAAGAAAACAGCGCGATGGCTGCCCCACGGCCCCCGTGGGTGTGGTTCTACTCACAAAGGGCGAGTAGCAGCATCGCGGGCATCGCTCAGTCTCCTTCTGGATCTCCCTGCCGAGGAGAGTCGACGGTGCTTGGTGGCATTCGTCGTTGCGCCTGTGTGATATGAGATGCCAAGGTCCCCAAGGATGCGAGAATGCGACTCGGGGTAGCGACTCACTCACCCTGTGAAGACCGAGCTGCGTTTTCAGCAGCGATGGACAGGGAAAGCAGGGAGAGACGAGGCTGGCCATTCTGTGGGACGAGATCAACGACTTCGGTCGCGAACTGCTGCATACTCGAAAGCGAACCTGGGACATGACGAGAGACGAGTCGAGCGCATATGTGTCTGGAAATTTCAAGTCCCCCCAAATTCGTCCATTTCTCGATCAGTCGAACCGAATTTTCTTGAGCCGAACAAAGACAGAGCCCCTCGTTTTACATCCCTCCCTACACTCACCGAAGCAGCTCTTCGTTCTCCTCGGAGAACGCCAGGGGCGTATCGCAGCTACTAGACGGATAGCGGCGTCCCGCACAACCCGACGAGTGGAGCAGGATGAAACCCTAAAGCCTGGCCACCCCGACAATTTGGCGATCGAGTTCACGTTCTGCCTGTCCATGATGCACGATGGGCCATGTGTCGCGTTTCGAGGGGACCGACATCCTCGTGCAGAAAAAATCAACAAGTCAGACATCACTGCATTATCGTCTCGTTCATCAAACGGGACTTCTTTTTCCTCAGCTCTTGCAAATTCATAAATTCTGTGCCTGGTTGGATCTCGCTGGTCAAAGACGAGGTCGGACAATCTGTCCTTCGGACACGCGTTTCTCCCGACGGCGGACACGGACATCACAGAGAGATAAGCATTCAAGCAACGTGATTGGTGATGTGCTGATGCTTGATAGGCTTGAACGGTCTTTCTCTTCAACGGGGCGAACACCCATGGTGCTGTGGAAAGCGTCGCTTGGAACGTATACATACACGAGACTAGCCTTTGGATCCAACCCAAGATCACGTCTTGGTGGCAGTGTCATCCACAGAAGGCGTCTCCGGCGGCTGCCACGCTGGCCAGTCTATTGTCCTCCCTACCCTCACTTCACCACTTCACCACCTCACCACTGATTCTCCTCGGAGAACACCAGGGGCGTATCGCAGCTCTAGACGGATAACGGTGTCCCGTGCCCCTTGCACGCACGAGACCACGAGCTACGCCTGTACGTCAACCCAATTCGCTGGCGAGTGGAGCGGGACAAAAACCCTAAAACCCAGTCCAATCTTCGTTATCATGCTGTTACGCACGAGGCCGCAGTTTTCCTTTACCCCATATACCAGCATTCCGCGATGTGAAATTCCCTCTGGGCGATCGCGTTCATGTTCTTCCTGTCCATCCTGGGTCATAGATGCCACGCGTCGCGTTTCGAGGGGATCGGCATGTTCGCGTGGACAGAAACCAACAAATCGGACATCGCTGCGTTATCGTCTGGGTGGGCGACGTCCATCAAACGGGGCTTCTTTTCCTCAACTCTTGCAAATTCAGAAACCTTATCCTTGGGTGGGATCTCGGCTGGTTAAAGATGGAGCGCGATCACGGTTCTTGGAACACGCATTTCTCTAACGCGAACACAAATAACACGGGAGAGATAAGCATTCAAAGGCAACGTGATGTGGTGATGTGGGTGCTTTGATTGGTAGATACGCTTGATAGAACCTTTTTTTTTCCGCAGCGCGAACGACCGCGGTGCTGTATTGTGGCGAACGCCACTTGAGAGCGTATACTGGCGGAGCTCTGGAGCGTGAGGCCAACCTTTTTGATCTATTGAGCCCTGATCACTTCCTGCCACACCTCCTGGCACGAGAAGTCATTGATTCATCCATAGGTGGTTGCTACGCTGGCCAGCACTACCACATCCATACATGCACCGAACCGCCTCGCCGCTGATTCTCCTCGGAGAAACACCAAGGGTCGTTATTGCAACTAGACGGACGACGGCCTTCCGTCCCCCTCGCACTATCATGAAACCCGCGCGACGCGCCCGTACGTGAACCCAACCCTGATGCATCAATGGCACAAAGATTCTGAAGGGAAAAAAAAACCTGAAACGCCCGCCCCGATGCTCGGTATCATATTTACGTATGATGGACCGCAGTTTTCCTTTGACCCCATGTACTGTGCATACATACTTTGCCAGCCAACGTTTCAAGATGTGAAATTCTTTGGCGAATGAATTGGTGTATACATTCATCTCGTGTCAAGGAATGAGATACGCCCTGCATCACGCGTCAATGTCCGAGAAATCGATATTACCGTGTGCAAGAAGGTCCCCCTCTCCCCATCGGAAAAACCAAGACGCCTCGTCTTGACGTACCTCGCTGTGATGGGGAGAGGGATTGCGTGTTTCATTTCAAATGAGCTTCCTCTTCTTTTTTTTCTTGCAATTTCAGAAACGATTGTTCCTGGCTATATTTCGCTGGTTAAAGATGAGGAACGAGAACGAACGATCTGATGCTATCGCTTCGGACACCCGTTTTTTTTTAATAAATAAAAAAAAAGCACCGGCGTGAAATAGGAATGAACACGGAGAGATAAGCGTACGTGTGTTGAGGCTTGATAGGTTGATAGGCTTGATAGCACTTTTTCGCCTTTTCCACCGCGCGAACGACCGCGGCACAGCTGTGCTCTGTGGCAAAGGGTCAGCATCAACCTGAGGGGTGTACTGGTGAACGCGACATCAAACCTTGTTTAAAAAAATCTCCTAGCCAAGAACGCGCATCTTTGCATAGATGGGTATTTCGGGAATCGAGTTGGGGCTGCGACGGTAAAAGAAAACAACCGCGCTACGGCACGGGGCACGACTACCCTGGTCGTCGTCAGACAAGCAGCACACACACATACACAGCCTGAATGAAACGAGACGCGACGGTCGTTAGGTAGCGTGTGTCGTAAAGGCGATGAGGAGAGAACCCAAACCGTCCGCATGAGGTGAGTGTTTTTTGTTTTTCGAAAGTTGGTCCAGGTTAAAGTTTGTAGACCGTCAGCGAGAGTTTTCTTGGGGGGGCGGACCGATCGTAAATGGCTGAATGAAGACGAGTCCTTGTCAATGCGAAACCCGAGTCTCCCGGGCACGTCAGATTAATACTCGTGCTTTGAGTTCGGAGGAACCTTGCAAAAAAAAAGAGAGGCGTGAGCATCGCATTTGCCGTCCGACGATGCAGTCATAACAATTGGGTTTCCGGAAGGAAAGTAGCGATCGCGTCGTCCAACGCTACAGTCATATATTCGATGGGCAATGGCCACGGGCCCGCTGAGCGAACTCGGTTGCCTGTACATCGTGGGACTTTACTAGCTTTTTATTACATAACGAACTCGATAGCAATTTTCTTTTTTTTTTCCTAACGCATTCGTCGATTTTGGCAAGATAATCAAAATATTCGATGTGATGCGAGTCAGATTTGGACACGTCCTCCTCTTCAACAAGCCCCGTCTCAGTTCCAGGGCTCGGTTCATACACACGGACATGGCCGTCAACAAGACCGCGCATCCGTTCGACAAGGTCCGTTTCGAGGCCCTCCTCAACCGTCGTTTCTTTTACGCACCCGCGTTTGAGATCTACGGGGGTACGTCCGGGATCGTCTTCATCGCTCGTCACGCTCACCAATGCATCGTCCCGACAGGCGTCGCAGGTCTGTACGACTACGGTCCTCCCGGATCCTCTCTGCAAGCCAACATCATCGCCGAATGGCGTCGTCACTTTATCATACAAGATCACATGCTCGAACTGGATACGACGATCATGACCCCCGCAGCCGTGTTTGAAACGTCTGGGCACGTTGCCCGGTTCGCGGATTGGATGGTCAAGGATAGCAAGACGGGGGACGTCCTTCGCGCGGATCATCTCGTCAAGAGCGTCCTCGAGGCAAGGCTCGCGGGAGATCGCGAGGCGCGCGGATTAGCCGGCCAACCGGCCAAGGAGGACGAAAAGAAGAAGAAGAAGAAGGTCAAGAGTGTCGCGGTGCAGTTGGGAGAGGACAAGGTGAAGGAATACGAGCGTCTCCTCGCGCAGGTGCGTTCGAGCTGGCTTGTTGGCATGGCGGTATCGTGCTCAGACGGGGTCAGCTGGATAATTTTTCGGGGCCAGAGCTTGGGGAGCTCTGTCGGAAGCATGACATTCGGAACCCAGACACGGACAACGAGGTTGGGGAACCGCAGCAGTTCAATCTCATGTTTGCGAGCAGCATCGGTCCTACGGGGCAACACCCTGGGTAACGTCACATCTGCTTACATGTTGCACGCTTCCTCAAGTGATCCCCGCTAGCTTCCTGCGACCTGAAACGGCACAAGGACACTTTCTCAACTTTTCGCGTCTGCTAGAGTTCAACAACGGTCGGATCCCGTTCGCATCCGCCCAAGTCGGGCGTTCCTTCCGCAACGAGATCTCACCGCGGGCGGGGCTCTTGCGCGTCCGCGAGTTCACGATGGGGGAGATCGAGCACTTTGTAGACCCCGAGGACAAGCGGGACCCCCGGTTCGCGGGATGCCGAGACGTTGTGCTTGCGCTGCTGGATCGACATGTGCAGTCGCAGGGGCTGACGACGGTGAGAGAGATGACGATCGGGGACGCGGTGGAGCGGGGGGTGGTCGCGAACGAGACGCTGGGCTACTTTCTAGCGCGGATCCAGCTCTTTCTGGTGCACATCGGGATCGATCCGGCGCGTCTGCGGTTCCGGCAACACATGGCGAACGAGATGGCGCACTACGCGGCGGACTGCTGGGACGCGGAGATCGAGAATGCGACGGGGTGGACGGAGTGTGTCGGGTGTGCGGATCGGGCGGCGTATGATCTGGGGGTGCATGCGGCCAAGACGGGGCATCCGCTGGTGGTGCGGGAGGCGCTGAAGGAGCCGGTCGTGTCGGAGCGGGATGTGGCCGAGTTCGACAAGAAGGCGCTCGGGAAGACGCTCGGACGGGCGGCGGGGGTCGTGCAGAAGATCGTGGGGGAGATGGGACAGGCCGAGCTCGGCAGATTAAAGGCAGCGCTCGCAGACGGGTGAGCGACGCACCGGGGCCGCGGAGATGTCTCGCCGCTCACTTGTCCCCTCAGCTCGGCCACGATCGAGGCCGAGGGGAATCCGATCGCCCTCACGCCCGATCTCGTGACGATACAGCGCAAGACGTTCAAGCAGTCCAGTCCGTTTATGGCCGTTTTCTCCATGGGATCCGCACGCTCACAGATGACGTAGTCCGCGAATACACGCCCAACGTCATCGAGCCCTCCTTTGGCTTCGGCCGCATCCTCTACACCCTCCTCGAACACGCCTTTTGGTGTCGCGAGCAGGACGTCGATCGCGGGGTAAGTCCGCACCCCCGGAGACCCCCACCCGCTCACCCCACGCAGGTCCTCTCCCTCCCCCCCGTCGTCGCACCCACCAAGGTCCTCATCGTCCCCCTCAGCGCGAGAGACGAATTCACCCCCCTCGTCCACGAAGTCTGTGCGTTGCCCCGATCCCTCTCACGACCGCGTGCCCTCACTCTGTCACAGCTACGAAACTGCGCAACGCAGGCATCTTCTCCAGAGTCGACGACTCCAACGTCTCCATCGGAAGGCGCTATGCCCGCAACGACGAGCTCGGCACCCCCTTTGGTGTCACCCTCGATTTCGCGTGTACGTCCTTGCCTCCCGCTCCCAGCCGCGACCTGACCCCTCCCCTTGCACAGCGGTGCAGAACAGGACGATGACGCTCCGGTACGTATCCCGTGCTGCACCGCGAACACGAGTCGCTGAGACATTTCCGCCAGCGAACGCGACACCACCGAACAGTTGATCGGCCCCATCGACGATGTCGTCGCGGTCGTGACAGATCTCGTGCAGGGCACGTTCGACTGGCCCGCGGCCCGCGAGCGTTTGGCGGTGTACGATGGCGTTCAAGCCGTCGACGGACCCCCACCAGCTGCATCCAACTCGACGTAATAACGAGAACGAAATATAGACTTTGCGCTCCGAGGAGAAAATAGCAGTCAGTACGTATTGATAGAGGTATTAGGAACAGATACACGAGGTGTGATCAGATTATGAGAAATGGATGCCCCTCTTGGTGTGAGATGGAAACGCTGATTGGATGGGCAGTGGCATCCATCCATCTGGATCATACATCGCTTTGGCGGCATCTTCCATAGGGCCCCAACACCATCTGACACGGCACGCCCGTGCCCATGGCATCTAGGGCACCCGCCACGCATGTCTGGGAACCCACGTCGAGGGTGAGAACGCAAGCATGAATCGCGGAAAAAAGTCGGTGGCTTCGTCATCCAGCCCACCATCTTTCTTCCTACAGTCAGGGTAGAGACGAGCAGATGACACGCGATACGACAGAGTGGATGAGAACGCAGCGTGTTACGGCACTTTGCATGATGGCAGATTTCGCGGTGGCCGCCATACATACCATGTCAGCGAGAATTGGATGGCCCTCCGAGGTTCGTCGGGCACGAGGCTCGAGTGTCGTTATCCAGCGTCCACACGTACACGGATGCGGTACTACATCTCGGGACAACCCTGCAAAGAAGCAACGACGGAGGGAAAGAGATAAACGATATGGACGCCTCGTATAGGCATAGGGGCGAACAGCCTCTGTTCTTTTTTTTTCTTCGACAAAGCGTCCAGTTGCCAACTCCAACAGATATGGATCGCGAGAGGCAAACCTAAAGCGAGCGAGGGGGGAGAGTGTGAACTCATGCTTATCGGTGCCGGCTGATACGATAGGTGAGCGGGTGGAGAACGTGAGCGTGAGATGTCAGCTCACGGCAATGGCCATGAGCGACTCTTCCTTGGGCCCCATCTCCCGTCGTGCCATGTGGGATCGGAGAGATTCGACGGCGAGAAGATCGCACAGCCAATGGACATTGCCAGATAGCCTTTGCGGGACATTTCCTAGGAGACCGCGCGTGGGTAATAGAGAGGGCAGTTGGATAACCGGGACAGGCTCCTTGAGAAACGACCCTCAAAATTTAGGCGAAGATGCGGCAGACCCCATCCAAACCGTCGTCGATGGTATTACGACCGAAATAAAGTGGGATCTCAGATGCCGCCGCGCATCGTTATGAGAACACCACCACCAACCAGCGCTGCGCGGGAACGTCCCTTTCGGCTATAAGTACCCCCTCCGTCTCTCTCTCTCTTTTCCTCCTCCCAAGACAAACATCATGGCCTCTCTCCGCCACGACAACCTCGTCGCCCTCCCGAGCCTGTCTTGCGCCCTCTCTTCCCTCCCACAGGCTACCAGCCTCGACAGCGTCTCGCTGCATCCGAGCATGTACGCCCAACACGCCGCCGAGAGCGAAGCCAAGGTGCGTCTCTCCCCTCCCTTGTTTTCCGACGCGTCTCACCTCCCCGTCCAGCTCAGAAAAGTCTTGTCAAAGACCGCATCGACGCCTCATAGCGCCGCCCCAACGCATCCCTATATGCAGTCTGTACGTTCCCGCCCGCCCGCCCCCGCGCGCGTCCTGACCCCCCCTCTCCCCCAAGGCGTCTCACGCAGACTCGCCCAACTCTTCACCGCCATTGATGATGCGTAAATCGGTACGTCCGCCCACATCCCTTGTGGGCCATCGCGACGCACCGCTCATCCCGCATCATCTTTAGCAAAAACCAAAATTTCATGCTTAGACGCCGCCGGCATCTAGAACCCGCGTCCACCTTCTTGCCTCTTATCTCCCTCTCCAACCTTGGATTATTGTAGACCTAGTACCGCCCAGAAATAACCCCGCGGCACCTCCTCTCGTTTGCATTTCCTCTCTTTTATCCACACCGGCATCACACTCGAGCATCGCATTACATAGACACATTTGCATACCTAGCTATATTCATACCATGGCATTCTCTCTCTATATATCTCTGCCTTCTTTATATCCCTCTCTCTCTCTCGTCTTTGGGTCTGACCGATGCCTAGAGCTCGGAAAATAGTCGATGACCATGTGCAGGCATTGGTTTTGTATCTAGCTCCAGCAGTTTTTTTTTCCATAGTCGTAGATTATAATGCCGATATCTTTTCTCCCCCTCATTTTGGCAACAAGCTGAACACTGTGCCTGTGCCGTGCCGAGGACGACGTAAGAGAGTGACAACGGATATCGGTCCTGCCCCTGGTCACTTGCTTGGTACATACAATCATTAAACCATTAATCGATGGTTTTCGATCTTTCGTCGCTGGCGTTGTCAAGGTTGGCAAACGCGTTTCAGAAAAAAAAAAAAAGGTCAGCGTGGTTGTCGTCGTCGTACTACATGCATACGCGCTGAATGCGTGTCAAACGATGTAAGCTGTTCAAGGGTCGAGTCGAGCGTTGGACGCGTTTCAAACCTTGGACTAGACCTGAGGTGGTCAGGGTCCCGCGGTTGGCGCAAGCGCGTGTGTTGCGTGTTGGTTCCGTCACGAGAATGGTGGTGCACCTCCCCCAAGCATCGGATGGTGATGATCGCGGGGATCGGAAATCGAAAAAAAAAGGTTCCTTATACATAAACGTCCGAAGGGGAGGAGGACCTGGACCTTGAAGCACCGACTCGTCGGTCTTTTTTTTTCGAACCTGTGCGTACGGATATACACTATATCATACATATCTCTGGGGCAGTTCGAACGCGCGCCGGATGACTAGTCTTCAAGTTGAACGGGTTCAAGCGTCGTCCGACCGGGCATCAAAAATGCGGTCCAGGCTGGTTTAGAACCTTTGGTTGATGTGGGGCGGGGCGGGGTAGGGCAGGGGCGGGGCGGCAAGTTCCAGGATGCCATCGATCGGCCACTGCCGGCAGATCACACCAAAAAGTGATATGGTTTGATGGGTGCATTACCAGGTGGCGTACGCGGTGATTATTATGCATACCAGCACACCATAATGCATAATGTATGCATGCCGCCATCGTGCATAACGGAGGTGGAGGAACTTGTGCGTTATGGAATGGAATTCAAGTTTCCCGTTTTTGGGAGTCCGTGTTTATATATGCCAATTGGACGTTTTTACGTCGACACACTGTGATAGGCTCGCTCGGGACCAATCATGTGGTTTTGTACAAGTATGACCGATGCGCCATCGGTCTGGCGTTCCACGCCGTGGTGTGACTCGAGCGACAAGTCGTGGATGTAAGAAGGCGACGGTTCAGGGGCCATCAAAAGGCCTCTATGTAGTGCCTCCAACCTCGATCTCTCCGGTTCCTTCGGGGGCGGCGTAACGTGCTCGCCACGCGATCAATGTGGCGTGGCGGGAAAAAAGTAAGTGCAGAACTTGCAAGCGTGCGTGTTAATCGAGTAACTTGGCGGTGCCATGTTTTGACGGACGAAGCAGGTGCGGGTGGGTTCCGTCGATTGACGTTCGAGTTTCGGTTCGTAGTAGGCTGTAGGCCGGCTTGTTCTGCCGATCGTCCGGATGCCGCCCGGCGCCACAGGCCTGGGCAAGCCGTATACGCCGGTTTCGTCGGGCTGAGCATATGAGCCTTGGTGGTGTGTGCGGATTATACGGAAGCGAGCCGTTCGATGGAGGTGAACGCTGGTGCTGGTTATTTGAAAGGGGGTAATCTAGAGCAGCTTTTTCGTACGACTGCAGAGTTGCTTGCGTGTCTGTTTTATGTATGTACTTGCGCAACGTCGCGGTTTATTTGACTATGTTCGTCGCTGGCGTGTTTTTTTTTTTTTTTTGGGGGGGGGGGTCGTTTGTTTGGCATAAAACCCAGGAGCGGCCCAATAGGGTTGTGCAGATCGGAA